>SJYX01002283.1:89125-111398 GCA_006410675.1 Oreotragus oreotragus
TGGGTGGGGGGGTGTCAAAGTAAAATTTCTTTTCTGCTTTCATTCACAAAATAGTGAAGCCAGCTGCCAATCACGTCCTCCCAACAGCACTTTGGTCTGCGGACTGCCGTGCTTTCAGGAGAGAAGTAAGTATTTAGGGGCAACCAGGTCTCCCCACACTGAGCGTTCCAAATGCAGTCATCCACATGCCAGTTAAAATAGAAACAGCCCCTTTCTCAGTGTGACCACAGAAAATGACAGTTATATGGCAGGTTTGTACATGCCATACACCTTGATTTGGAAAACTAGTCATTAAGTGAACCCACTGCCTTAAATGTCTTGAATGTTGCAGTCAAGTGTCTGTCACGTGTTGACATCCACACAGAAGTCAGTCCTGATGAGAGCCTTAGGCCCCTCACTTGTGCTTCCTGCTTTGTTGGCATCCCAAGGTCTTACTTGGAATGGGGGGGCAGCAAGGAAATTCTAGACTATTCCAGGGGCATCAAACCTAGGAATTGTGCCCCACTTCTGATGGAGTGAAGACACTTGGCAGGCTTGAGCCAGATCCTTCACCTGGTCGTTCCCGAGGCCGTGAGTGCCATTGCACTGGGCCAGTGCAGAGCTGGCGGGGGTGGAGCCCGGTTCCTGCCACCACAGACACAGAATGTCTCGGGAGGGCAGCAGGCCCTCCGGGGAATTCTGGATTCTGTGCACCTTATTCAACCCCACTCCAAAATTCCGTTCTTATTTTAACCCTTGATTCTGCTTTATGTATATAATCAAAATATCTATATTGATATATATATTTTTAATCATCTACATGTAAATGAAGCAATAGAATTCTAACATAAGGCCAAGAAATGAGATGAATGTTTGGGGTTTATGTTTTTAAGGTAAATACGGGTATTGTTTTTACTTATTACCTTTTATGAGATTATGGGCTTTAAAACCTAAGGAAACCTATCTCTGTGCCATATACTTCCCATGTTACCAAAACACCCCCAACTCTTTAGCCAAATGAAAAATCTGACCTCCTGAGTTTCCATGGTCCTTTTGGTACCAGGTTAAAATAGAGTCTCCTGGACAATTATTTTTCACTTTAATATCTGGAACAGGATACCGTGGGTCATGGGCTCTGGCTGGGCCTCGAGTGGAGGCGCCCAGGCACAGTGGAGGTTGTTACTGCTCTGTCTTCCATTGCTCTGGAATCCCACATGTTGGTCCATGGTCTCACCCATTAGCTGTTTGTAAACAATGCATCTGTATCCTAAAAAGACACACCACCCGTCGTAGCTGACGGCTGGTGGGGAAGCTCCTCTGACGTGGTACCATCTTGGTGAGATGATCTTGGAGACAGGAGGACGCCATGATGACACTGACTTGTCATGGTTGCAGCATGTGAACGCATGGTATGAAAAGGAAGTCTGTAAGTCTAGAACCTGGCAACATTCTACAACCCTGTGTATTCAAGATGGCTGTCTCATGAAATCCAGAACCACACAGCCCTACGGTCAAACACTAGTGACGTTTGTGCCTCTGCTTTTAAAGGTGCTGTGATGGACAGGTGGCCCGCCAGGGTTCGAGAAGAATGGATGGTTTGAAGTGCTTGCCTTTACCTGTGCACAATCCACTGGCTGCCTCTGTTCCTATTTTACTGTAAATCTGATGGTGTCTGCTGCTGTTCATTTTCCAGAGAGCTTCTAACACCTCTGCCCAAGGGGTGGAGATGGTGGTGTCTGGGTAGTCATGGATTTCTGTTGGACATTTGAATGTGATAAACATCACTGGGGAAATACTACATGTGGAATGTGCACGTTTCCAGGGGCGAGCGTTGTCAGTGAAGAGGTTTGCAATGATTTCCTTCCTGCCAAAAATAAATACGTGAAACTGCGCTCTCCTGTGGGTGGACTGCTTCTTGGCACCTCTCCTCACTGTGTTCTCTGTTCTCTCCCAGCTGCACAGCCTCACACCAGCACCCTGGGTCTCTGAAGAGCGGGGGCTGATGAGAGCAGGACAGCCAGGATCTCAAGAGCTGTGGACCTTGACTCCAAGGGAGCTAGAAAACCACTCTGCCCAGGGTTAGGACCAGACAGAAGCAATCGGGCTCACCGTCCTCCCCCAGGATTCCAGCCCTACCCTCAGGCTTCCAAGTTCAGCCTGAGGAAACCACAGCCCCCACCCCGCCCCCTCAGAGCCACAGGCATTGTGGTACCTAAACCCACAGCCCTTGCATATGCTGGCTGAGGTGCTCTGGTGACCAGGTGAAGCACAGCAAAGGACCAGGAAGAGACTAAGGATACCCAAGACAGTTTCTCGCACTGGGACATCCAGGAAACACGGCCCTCAACCCAGCCCCTCTATACAGGAAGGTAAGGGGCTGCAAGGGTCCCCCCTCACCCCGTCCACACACACACTAGGAAGTACAGGCAGAGCCCTGGGCACGGCCTCACCACTCTCAGGACTGTCTCTTCATAGAGATACCTAATTCCGATAGCGAAAAAACACTAGGGTCAACAATCTCAGCAGACAGGTCTTATCCTAATTTTGTGGATGAGAAAAACAGGCCTGGGAGACAATGCTCTGAAGTCTGTCACAGGAATACAGAGTTCTACCAGGCATGTCTATTCATCTGTAAGAACACAGGGCACAGTGTGTGTCAGCCCGGGAAACCTAGTGTTTGCTCAGAGGGAAGCCCATGCCCCCCAGATAGTCTGTGCCGGCCCCTAGGTGCCCTCTTCACTCTAGAGCGCCCAGCCAGCTAGGACAGCCTAACTTGCCCCCCTGGTTCTGGATTCCTAGGCTGAGTCCCTCCCCTTGCCTTCTCTGGCATTATCCCCACGCCCCCACCTTTGCATACAGGCAAACAAAAGGTTGAGAACTGTGGCTGCCCCTGAAGCTGGGGTGTCCCAGGGAATGTCCACAGGTCCTCTGAATAGGCAAGAAGGGAACAGGTCATCACGAGGTCACTTGCTTGGGACCTGGCATACTGAGCCTTGACCTGCTGATGTTTTCTCGTTTGAGCACCTATCACCTCTGTATTGTAGGACCAGGGCAAGAAGCCGAGGAGGGTGGGGGAGGAGTGGCTGGGAAAGAAGTCTCGTTGGGCTTACCAACTGTCTAGCCACCGGGGTGCATTAGGAGGCTGGCTGCACAGTCTGCATAACCTGAGATGTTTGAGTGGCACACATCTGTGCCAGGGCTGCCCGGGGATCAACAGGCTGCTCAAGGCCCATGAGCCACCAACTGGCATGGCCACCAGCCTGATCGGCAAGGGGAACACGCTGGACCCTCAGGCCTTCAAGAGCAGGCTACGTGGTCTCTGGGTGTTCCACCCCACACTGCTCTTTCCCAGTGCCCTCTCCTTCCTCAGTGATCCTGTTCTGGCTGTCCATTAGAATCACCTGAGGGCCCTTAAGAATACAGATCCTAAAGTCCACCCCAGACCATTTAAACCTCCGTCTCTGAGGGTAGACATTCTGTCTTTAAGTGCCTAGATGACTCAAAGGTCATCTACCAGAACTGAGAACCCCCACTCCGACTAGTTGTGGAGGAAAAGTCACTCCAAACTGTTCCAGGCCTGACACCCAGGTATAGCAGACGAGCTATGGGCAGGGCTTAGGAGGAATGACATGCATTGTTCTATCTGAAAGATCAGGCATGTGTTGACTGCAAAAGAAAAAAATTCAGGAAACCAAGAAAAGTACACAGAAAACAGGATACACTGGGAGCCTCTCCCAAGGCAGGGATGAGGAAGGAGCCCCAGTAAGAGCCCCACCTAGCTGATAGCTCGAGGGAGCAGAGTGGCTCCCCCACTTCACATCGGAGCAGTGGGCCAGGCAGGTCACCAGCAACACCTCACCTGGGCAGAGAAGTGGCGAGGGGCGGCGCCTTCCCGGCCCTTCATATGTCTTAACTGGCGTGGATGCTCCCACAGGGCAGAGCCAGACTTCCCCCACCGCTGAGACGCCAGACAGCAGCCCCTTCTGGTTCTCAGGAACCTGGGCCTGTTCTCTGGGCCGCCATCGGGCTTGGACACTCCTCCACACGGCCCGTGAGAGTGAGGGCCCCGCGGGCACAGGGCTAGCTCCATCTCCTCCTGCCCTGGAGGTTCCCACAGCGCCCGCGGGGCTCTCCGACCATGCGCGCCCCGTGGTGTGGCCGGGGACCCTGTCTCTGCTCTTCCGCGGCCTGCAGCCAGGTTTAGGGGGGGCGGTGTCAGGAGGAGGGGCCCCACGCGGGCGCAAGGCTGCTCTCCTCAAGGGCGTGGGGCCGGACATGTCCAGACCGTGGGAGCCAGGACCCGAGTCAGGCCGCCCCATCCTGGGTGTAGGTCCTGTACGCTCCCGGAGGGGCGCACCACCACCCCCCGCCGCGGGACTTGGTCCTCAGGAGAGGTGACCTCTTGCATCTGCGTGGGAGGGACTCAGATGAGGCCTGGGGCCCCAGGACAAGGAGCGGGGAACCAGAGAGCGGGTAGCCTAGGGGCGGGGCCTGCAGCGGGCCGGCCTCCATCGCCGCCTTCCCCGCCCACAGGCCTGTCAGCACTGAGGCAGAGCTGGGGCTGGGCCTTCCGAGACAAGCCCAGGGAGTGGGGCAGGAGCACCACGTACCGCTGAGAACCCTCGGACCCTGCGGGGCGAGAGCGGAGGCAGTCAAGGCCAGAGCGGTGCTGGCCAAGGCAAACCAGGCTGTGTCCTTCAGCCTCCAAGCCCGGATGCGTGGGAGGGCGGCCGAGCCCCCTCCTTGTTCTGAGTAGGAGGAAGAGAGAGGCCGGCACCGCCTCCTTGTAGCATACTAGCTGCCTGTGAGCACTGCTCAGGGCCTCAGTGTCCTCTCTGTGTGTCAAGGGCCTGATCCCATGGAGCTTGTCCACACCAGACAAAGCAGTGCTGCTCATCTAGGCCCCAGGCCAGGCCCTGGGCCCACTGCCATCTCTCTGGGCTCAGGTTAGAGGGGAGGCTGTTCTGGAGTAGGGCAGTTATGCCCACCCAAGTTCTAGGTCCCAGAGACCCAGAGATTTCTAAGGGAAGGGGTCTTGGAGAGGTCCTTGTGCCTCCCTCAGCTAAGCTGCTAAGGCTGCATGGTGCCAGGTGGGCTGTGCTACCCTGCCTACAACAGGCATGGAAGGAGGTGTCATTTTGGTTGAGTCCAGAATGTAGAAAGGGAACCACGGGCAGATCAAGGAGAGAGGCCTATCGGCAAAAGAAACAAGTGCAAAGATCCAGAGGCTAGAATGTGGTTAGCATAAGAGACACAGGAATTCTGTAGCTGTGGAGAGAATAGAACTAGGGAGAGAGATGGGAGATGCAGCCAAACGGACAGGCAACTGGGGATATCATTTTAGGGATGCCAGTGGAAGATCTGAAGCAGGGGAGTGGCATGATCTGATTTATGGCTGAACCATCTCTCTGGCTATGGGAAAATGGACACAGGGGCCAGAGAGACTGATGCAGGAGCTCAAGGTACCAACCAGTGTAAGAGGCTGCCTCACAGAGCAGGCTGGCCAGGCCCAGGAGCCCAGATGAACCAACCACTGGCCAGCCTGGTGGTTGTGAGGGAAGAAAAGGAACTTGGGATGGCTCCCAGGTTTGGGGCATGGAGCAACCAGCTAGATGTTTCTGCGCTTTTCAGAGGCTGTGAAGAGGCAGATCTGAACAAGGCCTGACGTAGATGTCCAGCGTGAAGGCAGACGTGCCAGGAGAAACACGACCAGGTGAAAGAGATGGATGGAGGCTGAGGGGGGTTGGGAAGACTGGGAGTCAGGGTCAGAAAGGACACTGGCGTTTCCATGGTGTTTGAAGCCTGGGGACTGAAACTTGGGAAGAAAATAGAAAGGCGACAAGAGCGAAAGCCTGAGCTCTGCGCCTCCTGACACTGAAAGGCCCCAAAGGAGACTGTGGAGCAGCCAGTGCAGTGGGGAAAACACTTGGGCTGGGGGCTGATTCAAGGGGAAGGGGTGGTCAGCAAGTCTCTGGCTGTAGCGGGCGGTGGTAAGGTGAGACAGCAAGTCAGCCCCCAGCTTTCGGAATCTGGCACCTAGGAAAGAAACATTTCCAGGGAATGAGGAACAAAGACCAACCAGAATGAGCAGAGAAGTTGAGACGAGATGGGGAGAAGTGAGTGCACAGCATTTCGCTGGACACCAGACAAAAGGAGCCAGGAAACAGGTGCTCAGGTCGGCAGAGCCACACTCACATGCATGTGCTGTGCACGCGCAGGTCCCAAAAGGGACGGAGGCTCAAAAAGGCATTCTCCCACACACGAGGGCAGACATGCACAGGTATTGGTCAAGTGCCCTGTGGCACGGGCCTCCATTCATACACAGGGATCCAGTAACTCTATCTGTTAAACAGTCACGCACTGGCAGTACGTCCTCCCAGCACAGTTGGGCCTAGATTTCCTGGAGTCGCCCCAACCTGTGACAGGGAGCAGTGGCAGTGAGCGCTGAATATGGAGAAAGGGTCTTGGGGTCAATGGCAGCTTTCAGCAGTGTTTCTGCATTGGAAGGGGAGTCCACACTGGCTGCACCGTGGCTGGGACTGAGGCCATGGTAACCCTGGAGTTTCTGGAAGGCTCTATTTCCAGCTCCTCCCCCATCCCACAATCAGGAAGGAAAGGAAGGGGCAGCAGAGACGTGGGAGAGGTATCTTTCCTGGCAAGGGCTGGACTGGCCTCTCCCACGATGGGTATCAGGGCTCCCTGGGGAGGGCTGTGCCAGGCAGTGAGCCCAACTTAGGCTGTGAAGGACAGCGGAGCTGCAGGAGGGAGCCCTGGCCCCCTTCCCCCACCTTCTGAAGTGGCCTAGGTCTCACAAAGCCAGACTGCCACCCCACCCTGCAGTAAATAGCCTTGGTCCTGCTTCCTCTTTAAGTTTCCTGAGGTGGCCTGGCCTACTGGAAGTCGGGATCAGGGGCTGTCAGAAGGGAAGTCACGGTGGCTTCCACAGCCCACATCTCAGCACAGCCCAGGCCTCCACCCCTTGCTCTCTCTGGCCATCAGTCCAGCCGTGGCCCTGGGTGCAGGGCTGGCTCCTCTCAGAGAGCTGGGTCAATATTTGTTGACTGACTGACTGACTGACTCAGCGTGAATGCCCCCGCCCGCCAAGCACTGAGGTATGTTCTGCTGGGCCAGGCGGGGACAGGGATTGAGTTACAGTGGCGATGGGCAGAGCCGGGCCCCATGCCAAGCCCAGCACTGCCCACAGGCAGGGTGAAGGCAGGAGCAGTTTCCAGCAGGTAGGCTGGGTGGGGAGGAGACTCCCGGGGCCATGGTGGGAGGGCTGCACTGAATCAGGAGCGTACCGTGTGGGGTCACTGGGCTCAGGGTTGCCCTGGGGCCCGGCAGAGCTGGGGAGGCAGCGGAGCTGGCCAGCAGGTGAGAACACTGGCCAGGGCAGGGAGGCTGCAACCAGAGCAGCTCTGGGTGGAGCGGGGTCGGGGCGGGGGNTTTGGAGAGCCAATGGCTGTTTGCAGTCTGTTTGCAATGCTTGTTTGTAAGCGTTCAGCTGTGTATCAAGAATGTGAGAGTGTTTTGGCCTGATTTACCCAAGCTGCTTGTGTTGGCTAAGCCTATCACTTGCTGCAGTGTCTGTCACCTTCTTCAGAGTCAGGCTGTATGTTCAGAGTCTGTCCTGGGTTTGCAGAATCTTCATCTACCCTGCCAAGCCTCTTTCTATCCTAAGCCTGTTTGGAGAATCTGAGTCTTTTTAAACAGTCTGTCCCTCTTTCCTCATGGACAAGATACTTTTTTTTTCCTTCTTCTTCTTTTTAATTGCAAAAGCTGCCCTGCGTGCAAACCTCTCTCCCTGTCTACAGAGCTGGTCTTACGTCCTTGGCTGGGACATCTCTTTCTGCCTAAAGACGCTATCCTTGTTTTCAAAGATTTGTCTGTTTTCAGCACCTGTCCGAGTCAGCAGAACCTGTTCCCTTGGCAGGAAGTATCTCTGTCTCTAGACTGTGTCCCTGCTCGCAGAGTCTTTTCCTCTTTCAGAACCAGGTTCTGTCTGCAGAACCTGAGCCCCGTTTGTACGATCTGGGGTGTTTTTCAGGGCCTTTGCCTATTTGCACAGCCTATCTGAACTTGCCTGGATAGGAACTCTGTCTGCAGGCTTTACTAGATGTGTATAAGAGACAGGGGTAAGGGGGGATGAGGGGACCCCGGGGAGAGAAGGGGGCACCTGAATAGCAGGAGAACCCAGGGGACAGATAGGGGCGTCTGGAGGGAGAAGCATGCACAGTGGGGCGGGGGAATCACGAGAGAAGGGGGCGCGGGGGAGAGAGGATGTGTGGGGGACAGTGGGGGCACCCAGGGAAGGAGGGGGCACCAGGAGAGAGGAGCAAGTCAGAGGAGGAACTGAGCATCTGAGAGAGAAAGGGGGCCATGGGGGGACAGAGTGAGCCCCCAGGGAAGAGAAAGGGGCTTCCAGCAGGAGATGGCACTGAGTGGGGGGAGGGGTGTCCCCACTCAGGGCAGGTGATGGAAGGGGAAGAGGGGACATGCCTGGGTGCGAGAGCCTGCGGGTCCAAAGGGGCACTCTAGGGAGGAAGGGACCGCCTGGGGGAAGAAGATGAGGGTGCTGGGGGGAGAGGGCCCCCACCCTTTGAGCATCCCTTCTCCACCCCCCAGCACCCACGTGGAAGACAGGTGACATGGGATGAGGCCTCAGGCCCCGGGAGCCTGAGAGTGTGACTCCCCAGGCTAGCATTGGATATCGGGGCACCCTGTGAGCCCCTTGGGGTGATGCTGTTCCCCCCACAGTGAAACCAGCCCAGTCCCAACTTTCTCCCCACAGGAAGCCCTGGTGACCCCTCTGCTGAGCCAGCCAGGCTTCCTGTCCCTCTGTCGCTGCTTCCCAGTTGCAGCTCCTGGTCTGTCCCTCTCGTCACTGCCTGCCCGTGCCCTGGTCGCTGTCAGTAGCCACTGCTTCTGCCCGTCACTGCCGAATGTCACTATGCCTGTCACTTGGCCTCACTGCATGTTTCCCTTTGCTTGAGACCACCATTATGCGGTCACCACGTCTGCCTGTCACTCACGGCACTGCCGCAGCAGTCCTGGGTGCAGTGAGAGTGCACAGTGACTCCATCCACTTTCCCCTCCGCACTCACGGGCTGATGGACCTTCAGGGTGTCAGGCAGTGGGAGCTGGCAGTAAATGAGAAGCCCCTGGCCCCGGAATCCTGTGCTCTAGTGAGGGAGACCAGGCCATGAGCACTCAGGGACTCCAACTCGGGTTGAGGAGGCATCTCTAGCCCCACAGGAACCCCCTTCCCCTGGGCGGCTCCCTCCTCCACCCCTCTCCACCCCACACACATCCATGGCCGCCTTGGCCCTCTTTGAGAGGGTTGGTTGTTTCTCGGTGTGAGCTCACCAGGGCCTGGGTCCGGCCCAGATAAAGACCTAAAGAATGTGGGCCGCTCTCGGTGGCTCCCGTCACACTATGCCTCTGATTCTGTAACTCTATCTCTCCTGCCACTTCCTTTCCCCTGGTCATGCAGAGTCAAGGCTGTTCCTCCTGCAATACAACACGCTGGAGTGGAGCAGGGAGGGGAAGGGAGAGGAGTGAACACCACACCAGGGCCACTAGAGGGGAGAAGTTCAGAAAGAAGGGACTTCTGGATCTATGAGGCAAAGCACTAGCAAGAAGGAAAAGTTGCAGTTGGCGGGCTTTAGAGGTCAAAAGAACTTCCACCAGTGAAGCAATGACCAAATCTCAGGCAGGGGATTCTGAAGGAGGGGTGCAGGAAAGCCTGTCATTGAGAATCACCTGCAGACATGCAACAAAATCCAGAGCTCCCTTCTTCCCCAGATCCTTCTCATTCCCCTCCTCTCTCCTGTGTGCACTGGGAACCATGGCACACAACAAAGTTGCTGTTTGGAGAGCCAATGGCTGTTTGCAGTCTGTTTGCAATGCTTGTTTGTAAGCGTTCAGCTGTGTATCAAGAATGTGAGAGTGTTTTGGCCTGATTTACCCAAGCTGCTTGTGTTGGCTAAGCCTATCACTTGCTGCAGTGTCTGTCACCTTCTTCAGAGTCAGGCTGTATGTTCAGAGTCTGTCCTGGGTTTGCAGAATCTTCATCTACCCTGCCAAGCCTCTTTCTATCCTAAGCCTGTTTGGAGAATCTGAGTCTTTTTAAACAGTCTGTCCCTCTTTCCTCATGGACAAGATACTTTTTTTTTCCTTCTTCTTCTTTTTAATTGCAAAAGCTGCCCTGCGTGCAAACCTCTCTCCCTGTCTACAGAGCTGGTCTTACGTCCTTGGCTGGGACATCTCTTTCTGCCTAAAGACGCTATCCTTGTTTTCAAAGATTTGTCTGTTTTCAGCACCTGTCCGAGTCAGCAGAACCTGTTCCCTTGGCAGGAAGTATCTCTGTCTCTAGACTGTGTCCCTGCTCGCAGAGTCTTTTCCTCTTTCAGAACCAGGTTCTGTCTGCAGAACCTGAGCCCCGTTTGTACGATCTGGGGTGTTTTTCAGGGCCTTTGCCTATTTGCACAGCCTATCTGAACTTGCCTGGATAGGAACTCTGTCTGCAGGCTTTACTCCTACAGAGTTCTCAGCACCAGGGGGCGCTGTGTCTGTGAACACCTCTGTCTTTCTGTAGAGCCCATCCCTGCTGGCAGAGCCCATGTCAGTCTGCCCGGTCTATTCCTAATAATTGCATGTGTACTTTTTAACAGGACCTGTTCCTATTCATGGAGTCTTTATCTGTTTCTAGAACTCATCTTTTTCTAAAGCCTGTCCCTGTTTGCAGAACCTGGGCTCTCTACAGAACCCAGCCCTGTTTCAGTATCTTGCGCACGTCTGGAGCATCTGTGCTGGACCACAGAGCTGATTTCCCAGCTGGCTCTTTTCAGCATAAAGGCGTCACTGTTAACAGAGACTGTTTGCAGAGCCTGAGTGGGCTTACAAGACCTCTCCCTGTCTGCCAAGACTCTGTCTCCAGGGGCCTTGTCTACAGAGCCTGTGTCTTTTCACAGAGCCTAAGTCTCTCAGCAGAGCTCAGGACTGCTTGCCCAGCCTGTTTCCATCTCCCTGTGTGCAGGATTTGAGGCTGTTTCCCGCGGCTGTCCCTGCATGCTGAGCCTGACCATGCCTAGAGAGCTTTGGCCTGTTTCAGAGTTGCCTCTGTCTGAGAAGCACATCTCTGACTGGTAACTCTGTGCCTGTTTGCAGAGCCTTGGCTATCTGTGTGCCTATTTATATCTGCAGTCTGTCCTTCCTGCAAAAAGTCCCTGTCTTAAGAGTTCATCCCCATCCACAAAGATTTGCAAAGCCTTTCCCATTTCTGAAAAGCTCCTCCATACCAGCAGAACCCAGGACTGTTTGTAGAGCCTTTCTCAGCATGCACAGCCTTTGTTTGTTTGCCCAGCCTGTCTGAATTTCCCCAGGTATAGTCTGTGTCTCTTCACACAGGTCGTCCTTTCAAAGGTGGTGTCTGTCAACAGAACTCATCTTTGTCAGGAGAACCTGTGCCTGTCCCATCCCTTTCTTGGGTCTCAGGAAGCTGTCCCTGTTTGCAGAGCCTGTGCCTGTACACCGAGCCTTTTCTCTGCAGATGCTGTCTCTCTTTGCACAGCCACCTTCCAGCTGTCAGAAAGACCTTCACTTACTTGCCTTGTGTGCAGAGCCTATCTTGCCTACAGGATTCTGTCTTACTTCAAGAGCTGTGCCCCTGTTGGCAGAGCCTGTCCCTGCCCGCAGCACCTGTTACTGAGCAGAGCCCTGGCCCTCTGCAAGCCTATCACCATCCACAGTGCCTGTCTCTGGCTGCAGATCCTACATCTGTCTGTTTTGAACCCTGTCTGTTGGCAGAGGTGGTCCATAGACGCAAAGCCTATCGTTGTCTACCAAGCTCAGCCTTTTTTCAAGAGCGCAGACACAGACCACAAGCTAGGTGTCTGTTTGCAAAGCCTCTGTGCTGACATGTGCAGTACCTGTCCTGGTGTTCTGGCACTTGTTTATGCAGCCCTCGTCATAAGGGGCACAGGCCATGATGAAGGGGCTTTGGAGAGCTGTGGGTGGGGAGAGCTCCTGCTTGGAGCCCAGGGGACCCGGGGGGCGACCCGGGCCTGAGGACTCCAGCTCGTGTTTCCTCTCTCACTCCCTGCTGATCTAGGATGGACACCAGGAGGGGCCTCCTAACATTGAGAGTCACAGGGACCTCCACATCTGGATCATTGAGCAGCACAACCAAACAGAAGAACTGGCGACAGAGAGAGTGTTCGGGTCTCTGAGACCAGGCTTCTCCCACCCTAGAGGGTCATGGTTGCGGGGAGGGGCTCTCCTGAGCCCTCAGGAGGCACCCTCCTCTCCCAGAGCCTGCAGATGGTGCCAGTCCCCGAGCCGGCTTATGGGAACTTCTTCGAGAAGCACTGCTACGTCGTTCTGCACGTGAGCACTTGAGGAGCCTTTTGGGGGACTGGGCAGGGGGAGGGGCACAGCCCACTGGGGGCTCTGATGATGCAGATTAAGCTCCACCCTGGGAAGAGGCAGGCTGGGAGCCCAAGAATCGCATCCCACAAGGTGGCTGCTGCTGCCGCTGAGGCCTGTTTACCTCCTCTCAGCTGTGGAAGCACCTGACCAGTCTCCCAAAGCCCTTGCTGCCTCCTCCACCTTGGGCCCCAGCCCACCCCACCCACCCCTGGGACCTCAGCCCCCTGCCACACACACCCACACTCTTGGGCCCTAGGTCCCCCAGAGCCTGAAGGCCACGCCGGGGGTGCCCAAAGACCTGCACTACTGGGTCGGCAAGACGGCGGGCGCGGGGGCGCAGGGCGCGCCGGGCTCCTGCCCGCAGCACCTGAACGAGGCGCTGGGCGCCGCCGTGCAGCACCGCGAGGGCCAAGGCCACGAGTCTGCCTGTCTTCGAAGCTACTTCCGCTCGGGAATCATGTGAGTGAGACGGGCAGGGGCCTGAAAGGGCCAGAAGCTATGCGGTGGCCGGCAGCTGGGGCAACTGGCTTCCTCGTCAGAGTGTGTGGGGTGTGTTTGTTTTTATATATATAGAAATCATACTATACAACCTACTCATATAAAATACGCAATTCAGTATTTATGGTATATCCACAGACTTGGGTGATCCATCACCACAGTTTTAGAACATCTTCGTCATCTCCGGAAGAATATCCCTACCCTTTAACATCACTCCCCACTTCCTCCCATACTCCCTTCCCCCCGTCTGTTTAGATTTCTCTCTTCTGGATATTTTACTTAAATAGAATTAGACAATGCCATGGGTGCCTATACCACATTTTATTTGTTTTCATCACTTAATGGATATTTGGCTTGTTTCTACTTTTTAGCTGTTACGGGTAACACTGTTGTGAAGATTGGTATACAGGTTTGGGCTAGTTTTTGCCCCCATTTTTACTGAGATATACAGTACTGTATCAGTTTAAGGTGTACAGCATATTGGCTTTACTTGCGTGTATCGTGAAGTGATTACTGCAATAAGTTTACTCACCATCCATTATTGTTTATAAATCTTTGTTTGGACATTTGTTTTTCATTTCACTTGGGTGTATACCCAGGAGTGGATCCCAGTTTTGTTTTGTGTTTGCTTTTGTGTTACCATGCCCAGTGTAAATATGTCTTTTCTTGTAAATTGCTTCAAATATGTTTTTAATTACCAAATGCATTGAACCATAGGAGACTGCCAGTATTCGATCATTCTGTTGAACCAAATACGTGTAAATAGTGTGTACATAAATGCATGCACACATGTATACACACACATGCAGAAAACATGCCAGCCCATATATGACCTACTGGTGGGCACATGTCAATGAGTATTCATGTCTACCTACACACACATACACAGTTATGTGAGTTCCATGCATACACATGTATACTCACATGGATATAGATACACATACCCACATGCATACATGGATATACACATGCATGTGTCCACATATCTACACATAGATAAGCACATGCACAGTCCTGCCCCCATATGCTTGCACACACGTGTTCATATCTACTTGCACATACATGTTAAACAGGCACATGTGTGTCCCCACATGTGTGCGTGCCCATGTTCGTGTCTGCACTCACTGCCACTCGTGGCAGTCTGTGGTCTCACGTGGGACCCTGTGCTCTCCTCAGCTACAGGAAGGGAGGCCTGGCCTCTGCCCTCAAGCATGTGGAGACCAACGTGTACAACATCCAGTGACTGCTGCGCATCCGAGGGGGGAAGCACGTGTCGGCCACCGAGGTGACAGCTGCGATGTCCTGGAGTGTCGGGAGGTGTGGAGGGCGGTGGGGGCAGTGAGGGGAACGTGGGCAGTCAGCATTCCCCCGTGGCCCATCCTGAGGAGGAGAGAGAAGGCAGAGCCTGGCTTCCAGCCCCACCTCTGCCGTGTCTCCTCTGATCCTTGGTCTCCTCGTCTATCCCGGAGCACGTTAAGACCTAGGACAGTGAGGCGGCTGAGGTGATGCACCAGGGTGGCCCCGGTAAGCAGCACCATGAGAGAGAGGATGATCTGGGGAGGTGCCGGCCCCACACTCTCATACACATCGTCACTGCCACACAGGCACACACAGCCTCTCCCACTGCTACCCCAGAGTCACTCGGCCTACTGAGAGCCTTTGTGCAAATTAGACCCGAGTGCTCCTTACTTTCATCAGGATATTGATGGAAAACACTGATCTCGTGAGAACAAGATGGCCTCCTGCCATCCGGTGTGATGAACAGTCAGGAGTCTGACAACTGCGGTATGAATGGCGCCCCCGGATTGTGCACATTACTGTCTACACAGTTCCGGGACTCACAGACAGTCCCGCCCAGGCTCATGCAGGGTCACCCATTGATTCAGTGACCAAACATCTGGCTCATGCAAGGCTACCATACAGCCGAGGTTTTGCCTGTTGCTGCTGCTGCTGCTAAGTCACTTCAGTCGTGTCCAACTCTGTGTGACCCCATAGACGGCAGCCCACCAGGCTCCCCCATCCCTGGGATTCTCCAGGCAAGAACACTGGAGTGGGTTGCCATTTCCTTCTCCAATGCATGGAAGAGAAAAGTGAAAGTGAAGTCGCTCAGTCTGTCCGACTGTTAGCGACCCCATGGACTGCAGCCCGCCAGGCTACTCCGTCCATTGGATTTTCCAGGCAAGAGTACTGGGGTGGGGTGCCATTGCCTGTTAGCCTGCCATAATTATTCAGAGCCCCCACTTTTACTCTCAAAAGTGCCTCTGTTGGGGTGATAATTGCCCTCAGCCCCGATCACACACTGTCTCCTACACAGGCACACGAGCACTGTCACCCAGGAGCACACACAGCTACACACATGGAGAAGCGGATGCGTGAGCTCCACTCGTATCCATGTGTCCACGTACACATGCACTGTGGACACGCGCCGAGAAGTGTCAGATTCAGTCACGGACACCCTGTGAAAGGAACCATATTGTAGTCACAGACACCCAGAGACGCACCCAGCCACACCCACACAGTGACTCTCGAGGTCTCACGTGCTTACACTGATGCATGCGTACATGCAGCTCACACACACACCACACCACACTCATACATACAGCTAGCTGCACACAAGTGACACACCTGAGCTATGCTCACATGGGCAGGGGCTGGCTGCGGGCCCTTCCCGGGGTCCAGGCAGTACGACCCCCCGTCTCCTCCCTGACCCTGGCCCTCGCAGGTGGAACTCTCCTGGCACAGCTTCAACAAGAGTGACGTCTTCCTGCTGGACCTGGGGAGGATGATGATCCAGTGGAATGGGCCCAAGGCCAGCGCAGCCAAGAAGGCGCGGGTCAGTGTCCACCCCAGGAATGAAGGGCTGCAGGGCTTGGGGGGAGGGATGGTCCCCCATGGGCCCATCCTCCAGCCACCCCAAGAAGTGGGCATGGCTCTCCGCCCAAGAAGCTGAGAAGCACCTACAAGTTGACTCCAGATTCCGCACTGGGGGTACCCCTGGGTGCCAGGATCAGGGGGTACCTCCCCAGGCTCCCCACCTCTGGGAGCTGAGCAGTGACAGGAAGGGTCTGGGCTGGAATGTCTGAGAGGTGAAGGGGGCATGCTGGGGAGGTCCTGACTTCCAGCTCTGGTCCTGCAGGGCCTGTTCCTGACCCACAGCCTCTGGGACAGGGAGTGTGGTGGTCGTGCACAGGTCAGCGTGGTGGATGATGAGGCTTAAGCCACTGACCTCATGGAGATCATGGAAGCTGTGCTGGGCCGCAGAGTGGGCAACCTGCATGCCGCCATGCCCAGCAAGAGGATGAGTGAGCTGCAGAAGGCCAATGTCCACCTCTACCAGTGAGCAGACCTTGGGAGTGGGTAGGGTGGGTGTGTCCATCGTTACTGCAGTAACATGGTGCCTCTAGGAAGGCCTCTAGGAAAGGCTCTTGGCTGTCTGGAGCAGGCCATGAGGCACCTTAGACTCAGCCTGTACTCTTGCATGGCTGAGTACAGGCAAGGCAACTGAGGCCCTGAAAAGGCCAGGGCACTACCTAAGGCTTCACAGCAAGGCTGCGGAGAACCCAGCCCCCAAGCCTTCTGCCTCTGGAGGCAGGAGGGGCAGTGGCAGCTGGAGTAGAGCCAGACCAGGAAGGGGCTGAGCTGCCCACATCTGCATGCCTGTCCCCTGGAGTCTGCCAGAAGAGCAAGGATCTGGTGGTCCAAGAGTTGTCGACCTGCCCATTGACCCAAGACCTACTTCAAGAGGAGGTGAGGCAGGCTTTGTCCCAGCCATCCCCACCCACTCCATAACTCCAGCCCAGTCCGGACCACATACTGACCAGCTCCACTTCTGATCCCAGAACTGCTACATCCTGGATCAGGGTGGCTTCAAGATCTACGTATGGCAGGGACGCCTGGCCAGCCTCCAGGAGAGAGGGGCTGCCTTTAGGAGGGCTCTGGTGAGGTTGGGGGCCCTGTCTCAGAGGGTCATTGTACCGCCCTGGGGCCTGAGGATGGGAGACATCTGTGTCCTGGGATCTAAAGGGAGGGGCAGTCCTGCCCTGGGGCCAGGAGGGGGATACCTCGTGCCCTTGGAGCCCTGTCTGATGGAAGAGACTATAACCCGGTCCCGGGGTCCAAGCCTGGAGACCCACTGCCCTATCTGTGGGAGGAGACACACTCTGACCAAAGATCCCAGGGAAACACATGGCCCCTCTCTGGGGTACCACAGGCTTGTGGTGCCCTGGAGGCCCTGGCAGGGAAAGACCAGAGAGCATCCAAGAAGCCATGTGTAAAAGGGGGCGTGGGGGACCTACCTTGAGGTCTGAGGATTCTCCAGCACTGGGCCTGCCTCCTGCACTCCCCTCCGCCAGAAGGGGAGGCAGGATTCTGCCTGGGGTCTGAGGCCCGGAGTAAGGGGAACCTGCGTGTCCTCGGGACCTCAGGGAAGTCGGTAGTGTCGGAGCCAGCTCCTTATGCGGATCACGAGCTCAGTTAATTAACGCTGCTCAGTGCCCAGCTGGCCCCGCAGGTCCCGCGGGGTAGAGTGGAGCAGTGGGCCCCTGGGCCACACGCCTCACCCAACTCCCGCCCCAGAGCTTCATCCAGGCCAAGGGCTACCCGAGCTACACCAGCGTGGAGGTGATGGACGACGGCGCCGAGTCGGCTGGGTTCAAGCAGCTCTTCCGATCGTGGTCTGGGCTGCAGCGCAGGAACAAGAACCTTGGTGGGATGGGTGAGAGGGCGTGGCCAGAGAGGGGGCGGAGCTCTGAGCTGCAGTGGGCAGGGCAGGGCCTGGACTATCCCAGAGAAGGGTGAGGGGTGTGGCTGGAGGGGGCTTTTTGCGTGGTGGGCGGGGCAAGACACCCTCTGTCCCTCCCTCAGGTAAACTGCTTCAGGTGAAGGTAGACGTGGGCAAGCTGCACAGCCAGCCTGAGCTAGCCGCCCAGCTCAGGATGGTGGACGACGCTTCTGGGAGCGTGCAGGTGAGGGGCACTGGCTTGGCTGGGTGAAGATGTCTTCAGGTGAACCATGTGGCTGCTAAAGAGTCACAGGTATGCCCTGGTGCACGTCCGCACACAATCAGGGACCCTCGGGGGCATGTGTACATATACCCACACCGCCCCTGAGCCAGCGCATACTGTGTGTGACAGTACTGTCACACACAACAATGGCCACTTGCTGGGTAACACTCATGGCACTCAGCACAGTAACATCTGGACAATTAATTGTGTCCTTTTGTCGTATGTTTGACACAACCATACTTATTATATTATAGACACATACACCTTTGTCATTGCACTTATTCACTGCTAGGTACACAGTTGCAAACATGCAGCTGTACAACTCTGCATCACACATGATCACACTCCCACAGATCCAGCCTTCAACACAGTCACACCCTAGGCTCAGACAGATGTCCTGGGAGATGCAGGGTTTGGGGACTACTTCCAGGCTCTGTACAGGGCAGGGTTGCCTCTTGACTTCCTGGGTCACCCCTGGTCAGGGCCCTTAATTTCTTCAGGACTCAGTTTTTTGGAAGACTCATTTTTTTAAGATTTGCAAAACGGGGCTAGATCTGTGGTCCCACCTGGACCCCAGGCTGGTGTGGGGGTGCTGTGAGATGATGGGAACAGGACAGCTGGCCTTGTTTGAGGGGATGCTAGTTCTCAAGTTGGCCAAGGTCAGAGAAAATACTGTTTCTCCAAGGTTCCCTCCACCTTTTGCCCTGATATGGACAGACAGTGGCAATCAGCGGGGAAGAGGCTGAGAATAGGAGGATGGGGAGCAGGGAGAGAGGATGACAGGTTGGAGGACAGGGAGAGACGGAGGGAGAGAGGGGAGAAGACAGAGGGGGAGAAGACAGAGGAAGAAGACAGAAGCTAGAGGGAGGAGGGGATAGGGCAGAGCAGGAGAGGTGAAGGCCCAGGAGAGGAGAAAGGGAGTCAGGGAGGGGTGGGGTACCCGGGGAGAGACGGGCAGCCAGGAGAGAGAAAAGGAGAAACAGGAAAATGGAGATAAGGGCAAGGAAGGCAGGAAGGAGGGGTCTGTACCCAGACCCCAAGTACCAGGGCAGAGAGTGACCCCACCCACTCCAGCAGTCAGGGGACAGGCAGCCAGGGGGAGGCCCAAGCCAGGAGCCTGGCTGCCAGGTGAGTGCAGCTCCTGGAGGCACGGGACGGCAGTCAGCCTGTTCTGCAAGAAGCAGGACGCTGGGTGCTCTGGTCTTTTCCAGAGACTGCTCTCAGGCCTCAGAATGCCCCGATATTGTTTCTTACTACATCAAAGTGAGCACTGTTCCCCCCACTTTACAGGTGGGAAAAGATTTGCACTTTACAGATTCACTTCACAGGTGAATCTCAGCGTGGACTCACTGCCCATGTGGGTGACCAGGATTCGACCGGGGTCTCCCTGGCTTGGCTCCCCACAGGAAAAAGAAATCACGCTAAGTGTGACGGACTGTTTCCCTTTCAGTCTTAAAACAGGCTTTGCTTTTCTAAATGACACTTGAGAAAAGGAAAAATTTCCAAGAACCCCTGGACCTTGCTTCCGCCCAGCTTCTGCTCCCCTGGCCTGAGCAGTGAGCAGCAGTGCAGAACCTGTCTGGCCCTCACCCGGCTGTGGCTGGCGGGCTCAGGCTGGGGTGGCCTGAAGCAGCCGGGGCAGCCTCTGGAGCCCTCCCTACTTGCTTGTCGCAGGCGCTCCATGCCAACTCAGAATCCTGGCTCCGAGCAGCCTGGCGCAGGTGTAGGCCCCGGGGTCCATGGCGACGGGGGGCACAGAGCCTGGGGTGGGTGCGCACCTCGGGGGGAGCCCCTTGCTGCACAGGTGCGGCCGGCCTCTGGCTGTGGAGAGCTTCCTGGCTGGACAGGTGGGTGGGATGGTTTAGGTGGAGGCACCACCCGTGCCTGTCGGTCCCCTGTTCCCCAGGTATGGTGCATCCAGGACTCACGCAGGCGGCCTGTGGACCCCAAGCATCATGGACAGTTGTGCGCTGACTGCTGCTACCTTGTCCTGTACACCTACCGGAGGATGGGCCTCGTCCAGCACGTCCTGTACCTGTGGCAGGTGTGCCGGCCTGAGTCGGGTGGCGGGCACCCTCAAGCCCTGAAGCTGAGGAGCCGAGGACAGGGCCTGCGACCTGCGCCGGGCCCTCACCACTCCCACCCACAGGGCCTCCAGGCCACGGCACTCGAGATCAGCGCCCTGAGGGGCAACGCCGAGAAGCTGGACCTCTGGTACCGTGGAGCCCTGGTGCAGGAGCATGTGACCATGGGCAGCGAGCCCCCCCACTTCCTCGCCATCTTCCAGGGCCAGCTCATGATCTTCCAGGTAGGGCTCCCCTCGCTGCTGCCGCCACGGCCTCCCACTCCTCTGTGTGCCCGTGGCCTTTCCATTCCCGGGCTGAGCACCTTCTCTGCAGGCCAGGGGCCAGCCTACCGCCCCTCAGCTTCCTGGTGTTTCTCTGAGGCCCAGGCGCTCCGAGGGTGACCCCTGCCTGCCCCAGTTTCCTCCCCCGTCCCCAGAGCCAACCACAGAACAGGGCGCAGTTAGGAAGCCGAACAGAAGGGGACCCGGGGCCTTGTCTGGCGTTGCACGCAGACCCAGCTGCTCCCCACTTTCCAGCTTTAAGGCCTGGAGGATCCTTGCTCTGACCCCTCCGAGATGGAGTGAGGGGTCCATTTAGAAAGGCCCTGGTCCCCTATTCCAGATTGAGGGGATCTTCCCACTACACACTCACAGGGTCCAGAAAACAGAGGCAGCTTTAAGAGGGGGGCCCTGGGTGCCGTGGCAGTGCAGCCCCCACTGGGAGAGGGAGGCAGCCCAGGAGCCCTTACCTCAGCCTGAGGCCCAGTCCTCTTGTAGGGGCACCCCAGGCACAGCAGGAAGGGGCACCCGGCACCCGCTGTGAGCCTCTTACACATCCAAGGCACCGACAGCTACAACACCCGGACTGTGGAGGTGCCAGCCCGCGCCTCGGCCCTCAACTCCAACGACGTCTTCCTGCTGGTGACAGCCAACCTCTGCTACCTCTGGTTTGGAAAGGTAGCCTACGCCCGGGGCAGGAGCACCAGGCCAGGGAAGTCCACTCCTCAGCGGAGGCTGACTGCAAGCCTGGCCTCGGACAGGCCCAGGAGGGAGGCGGCGGAGAGCCACCTGAGCTTTCTGGAACCTGGGGGAAGTTATAACGTGACAGGTGGACAGGGGCGTCCACAGGTCAGAGCCAGGCCAGGCCCGGGCTGCCTCCCCTCCTTCTGGCCTCGTTCAGGGACCACGTCCCTCCCCAAGTGTCTTGGGGATCTTCAGCTGATCTTCAGCATAAAACCTGAATGATCTGCAAGTCTAGAGGTCTCCATCCTATGCTCCAACCTGGAGAGGGTCCCTGTGACCTTGATCTCCTGAATAGACAGAAGCCGGGGGCGGGGGTGCAGGGAGAAAGGGAGACACTTCACGTGTGCTGGGCCACGAGCCCAGGCCTCCTGTGACTCTCGCTCCCGGGCCCCCTTTAGTGGAGGATGAGGAGCTGGAGGTGTGGCCCTCTCCCACTGCAGGGCCTGACCCAGCCTCCTGCCTTCCAGGGCTGCAGCGGTGACCAGCGTGAGATGGCGCGGACAGTGGTCACTATCATCTCCAGGGAAGACGTGGAGATAGTGCTGGAGGGTCAGGAGCCTCCCGACTTCTGGGAGGCTCTGGGGGGCCGGGCGCCCTACCCCAGCAACAAGAGTTGACAAGGCTGGGAGGAGGGGAGGAAACTGAGGCCCAAGAGGGTGGGTGATTGGTTACGGATCACACAGGGAACTGGACAGAGCCCAGGAGCCCACCCGACCCTTCCCTCCCCACTGACTTGTAGCGGAAAGATGCTGGGGAGAGCGATGCAGTGGCGCCCTCTGCTGGAGAAATGTGCTCCCTGCACGGTCCCTTCCTGGACCCTCCCGTTCGCAGAGGGCCCGAGGGCAAAGCGCCGTCCCCCAACCCTGCGCTTCCCACAGGTCGTGTCCCCAGGGTAATGGGATATGGGGAAACAGCGTGTGAGCAGTGTGCCAGAACAGTGTGCGTGTGGTGTGTAAGTGGGTAAGGAAGGGCAGAGTGAGGTCTCAGGGCTCTGGAAGCAGAGTGCCGGTCTCTGTGTCTGCGGGACCTGGCTATTCCCCCACGTGTCTCCTGAGCGCCTACATTCTGCGGTCCCTTCTCTCAGTCTGGGTTCCCTCCTCCTACTCCTCTCACCTTTGCCCCGAGGCGCCGCTCCTGGGCTCCCAGCCTGGGGTGGGGCCAGCGGCTTCTCCCTCCCCGGGGCAGCAGGACTCCCCCTGGGCCCTCCCTGCCCTCCCGCCCTCCGCACTCAGCCCGCTTCCCCCTCCTTCCCGGTGCTCCTTCCCCGGCAAGTTCA
>SJYX01002283.1:128735-176200 GCA_006410675.1 Oreotragus oreotragus
CACGCCCAAGTTGCCCTGCCCCACCGGATGTAGGCTTCTGTGCTGCTGGGACCCGTGAGCTGGTCTTCCAGCAGGTAGGTGTTGTGCGAGGACGACACCAGGTAGTGGCTGAGCGGCTGGCCCATGTCCTGGTAGACGCGCCGGTGCGCCAGGTCAAAGGCGCTGCCGTCAGCCGAGAGCAGGTACATGAGAAAGCCGTCCTTGGTCATCTGACGCTGCGCCTTGGCTGGAAGGCGGGAGGCGGGAGGGCGACTGCTGGTCAGAGCGCCCTGGGAGCAGGGCCGCCACAGCCCCGCCTCCCACCCTGAGCTGGTGCGGGTATCTCTTGGAAGGGCGTAAGTTTGAGTCTCTTGACCAGACCGTGACTATACCCCAGCATGGGGTGCTCTGTCTCCTCCTCTGTCCCCCACTCGGTGAGGCCCCCCGAAGGCAGGACCTCATCACTCCTTCTCCAGGACTGGGCCCCCATCCGACGTCTTAAAGCGTTGTGCCCAGCATGGGCCCTGGGAATGGCTGAGGCGTCCCCGGCCCTCCAGCCCCCTACTCGGGCTGCCGTCTCCGCAGGGGTCTTCCCTCCACGTGGGGCCCGGGACTGCAGGTCACAGGCCCTCCTCACCCGTCTCGCTGGGTTCGTAGCGCTCAATGAGGGAGAGAGCCAGTGCAGGCCCCGCCGCCTCCTCCCGCTGCTGGTGCTGCAAGAAGGTCACCAACTGATCGACCGACAGGGTCTCCTTGGAGCCCGTGGCCTCCTCGAAGGTGCGGTCGATCTCCTTCCTCTGGGTCAGTATCCTGTAGAAGGTCTCAATCTCCTCATCCTCCAGGGAGTCTGTCTGAGAGTGGTCACATTCCTGCAGAGCCAGGATGTCAGACAGGCAGGGCTCAGAGCAGGTCCCAAGCTGTGTTCCAGATACGCTGCCAAGCAGACCCAGCCCTCGCTTCCTGCCTCACCTTGAAGATCTTTCGAGCATAGCCGTCGTCCACCTGGATGTTGAGCTCCTTCAGAAAGTTTTGTAGCTCTTTGAAGCTCATCTTGTTGTCCTTGTTTTTGTCAGCTTTTCGCAAGCAGGAATGAATCCAGCTGGGCAAGAAGTAAGGAAAGAACCCCAGGAGCCGTGGTACCCACTAGGTCCCAGCCAGAGCTGTGGTTCAAGCTCAGGATCAGCTCCTAGGCCCAGGTGGACTGAGGGCCCCTATAGACCCAGCTCCCCGCAGGCCTGGCTGTTGGCACATCTGCATTTCAGGGGAAGACCAGGTAGCCTCTTTGGAGGAAATATGACATCCAATGAAAGAGTCCTTTTCCTACTTGCTGGCTTTGAACCCTTTCAAAATTTCAAAAATATTATTTTCTCACTCTAGAAGGTTCATTACAGACAGTTGAGAAAATGAAGAAAAGTAAACAAAGGCCCCATAGTTCTATCAGCCAGGGGTACCTACTGTTAACATTTCAAGGTATGTCCTTTTGGTTTTCAACATATAATAATTACTCAACTTGACTAAAGCCTTTAAGGCTTATTTAGTAGGAAACAGCAAATTTCAAGCCACTGATCAAAGGTGGGGACATCACATGCAAAAACAAAGCCTGGATCATGGTGTCATGATTGCGGTGCTTTGGTCCCCACTTCTTTCTCTCTCTCTCTCCCATCAGCCTTGAACTTGAGAACTAGAGAAGGAGAGGCTCCATACTACATTCCACAGAAAACAGAGAGCTAATTACAGAACAAGAAAATGGGAACTCATGAGCACAATGAAAACATGATAGCAGGTTTTTGGAAGAAATCAGTAAGGAAACAGCAGTATAAATCACACCACATAAACATTTTTTAAATTCTGAGGATCAAATAAAGAAAAAACAAAGTCATCTATCTGACAAACTGGAGGAAGCATTTGCAGCAAAGTTTTTGAAGAATTAATTAAAAAGAAAAGAGTATGGTAACCCTAAAAACTAAATGAGAAAGGGATGTAAGCCAAACTTTTACAAACATTGATAGTAATCAAAGATATTAACAATTTGGAAATAAGATGCAATTTCTTAGACGATAAAATTAGCAACTTAAAAGTATATTCCCAGTGCAAGTAAGGGTGAGGTGAAATGGACACTCTCATCCATCAGTTGGACAAAGTAAACTGGTACAACTCTTAGGAAGGTAATGTAGAGATATCAACTTGTTTCACCAGTTGACTCAGTAATTCCACTTCTAGGAGTCCATTGGTAAGGAAACACTTCTGAATACTGCAAGGTTTTATGAATGTAGTCCTTTGCAGTGTTATTTATAGAGGTAAAAGAATGAAAACAAATGAGAGGGAAAGAATGGATCACTAATTTATAGTACATCCACTCAGTGGCCCAGTACACAGTCATTAAAGCTGAGACTATGCTAACACAGGGAAATAATTATGATATAATGTTACATAAAAAATGACACAAATATATTAATCTTTTGGCAAATGCATCATTAGACAAAATGAAATGCAGCAAGAAAAGATTAAAGGGAGAACTCAACTGTCAGTAGTTTCTGGAGGAGGCAGGTTTTCTGGGCCTTAAAGCTTCATTCTAACATACCCAGATAGCTAAATCTGTATTTATATATATATGTATGTTTTATGTAAAGATATGTATACATTTACATAAAAATACATTATGGTAGAATTCCAGGTTAAAACAATTCAAGTTCACAGTGGTCCACCCAGGCACAAGGTCCCAGTGCTGACTGCCCTTCAGCAGGCTGGGATGACTTTAAGACCTCAAGGTCCACGCAGCGGAGGGCATGAGACTGTCCGAGCACAAGCCTGTGCGAAAGGAGTGACTATCAGAAAAGTGCCATAGAACTGGGCTGTCAGGAAGACGCAAAATTGGGCTTCCCTGGAAAAGAAGCTGCCTGCCAGTGCAGGAGACACAGGCTCCATCCCTGGTCTGGGAAGATCCCGCATGCCTCAGAGCAACTAAGCCTGTGCTCCACAACTATTGAGTCTGTGCTCTCGAGCTCAGGAACCACAACTAGTGAATCTGCAAACCTAGGGCCCGTGCTCAGCAACAAGAGAAGCCACTGGAATGAGGTGCTGCGTTGCAACTAGAGAAACGCCCAGGCAGCAAGAAAGACCCAGCACAACCAAAAATAAATAAATAGTTAAGATTATTTATTAAAAAAAAGTTCAAAGGCAGACAAAGCCTTGAGAAAAACACTTAAAAGTCCCTGAAATCCTGAAAAGCGCACAATAAAGGGAATCGACAGAGTTCAAAATGTGTCCCCCAAAGGAGCTGGATATACACTAGCAATGAGTAAAGTAATCAGAAAATGAGATTAAGAAAAATAATTCCTTATAGTAGGAATGAATAAAAATACAAATTCTTTTAATGCATACTGTATACTCTGAAAGCCACAAAACACTGTTGAGAGAAATTAAAGATCTAAATAAATGGAAAGATCCCCCGTATTTGCAGATCAGAAAGAAGACTTGATACTGTTGAATGAGGAATACTCTCCAAATTAGTCTACAGATTCAACACAATACCTGTCACAGTCATGCTGGCTACTTTGCAGAGACTTAACCTCATCCTCAAATTCGTATGGAAATTCAAGGGGCCTAAAATAGTCAAAACATTCTTGAAAAAAATAAAAAATTTGGAAGACTCACACTTTAGGATTTCAAAGGTTCCTACAAAGTTACAGTAACTAAAACGTTGTGCTGTTGGTGCAAGAATAGACATTTAGATAAATGGAATTTAGATAAATGGAACAGAGGACTGCCCCAATGGCCCAGTGGTTAGAACTCCATGCTTCCAATGCAGGGGTTACGGATTCAGATCCCCGGTTGTCCCCTTGTGTGGCGTGGCCAAAAAAAAAGGACAAATGGAATAGAATTGAGAGTCATGCAGTAAACCCTCATATTTATTTTTGGTCATATTTTTGACCATATTTATGGTCAACTGATACTTGACAAGGGTATAAAGATAATTCAGTGAGGAAAGAATAGTGTTTTTAACAACTGTATGTCTACATGCAAAAGAAATAGGAAGTTGGATCTCTCATATCACACCATACACAGAATTTACAGAAACAAACTCAGAGTGGATCAGAGACCTAAATGCAAGCACTAAAACTATAAGAGAAAATATGAGTAAATGTTTGTGACTTTGAGTTAGGCTAAGCCTTCTTAGATATGACAACAAAAAACACAAGCAACAAAAGCAAAAGGTAAATGTGTTAGAGCTCACTGAAACAAAAAATTCTGTGCTTCAGAGAAACCCACCAAAATAAGAACAGAACCCACAGGATGGGAGAAATTAACTGCAAAGCATATATCTGATAAGAGACTTGTGTTTATAATATTAAAAAAAAAAAACTCTCACAACTAAATAATAGAAAGGTAGCTCAATTAAAAAATGGGCCAGAGATCTGAATAAACATGTCTCCAGAGGAGATACACAAAAGCACATAAAAATGGTCAATATCATTAATTATAAGGGAAATGCAAATCAAAACCACAGTAAGATACTTATTTTAAAAAGAAAATAACAAGAGTTGGTAAGGATGTGGAGAAATCAGAAGCCTTGAGCGCTGTTGGTGGAGACATAAAGTGGTACTTGCTATGGAAAACAGTAGAGAGGTTCCTCAAAAAGCTGAAAATAGGATTACCAGATGATCTCACAATTCCACTCCTGGGTATGTACCCCAAAGAGTTGAAAACAAGGTCTCAGATACTTGTACACCCATGTTCATAGCAGCATTATTCACAATGGACAAAAAGTGGAAGCGAGCCAAGTGTCCGCTAGTGGGCGAATGAATGAAGTGTGGTGCACACATACAATGTAATACTGTTCATATTAAAAGGATGGAAATTGTAACGTGTGGCAACATGGAAGAGACTTGAGGACATTGTGCTAAGTGAAATAAGCCAGTGGCAAAATGACAAATACTGTATGAGTCCACTTATATGAGGAACCTAGAGTAAGCAGGTTCATAGAGACAGAAAGTACAGCAGTGGCTGCCAAAGGCTGGGGGAGGCTGGAATGAGGAGCTACTGTTCAATGGGTACAGAGGTTCAGTTTTACAACATGAAGTGCTCTGGAGATGGCTGAACAACAGTGTGAATGTACTTTACTGAGCTGTTCACCTAAAAATGCTTAAAACAGCGAATTTTATGTTATGCAGGCTGCTGCTGCTAAGTCGCTTCAGTCATGTCCGACTCTGTGCGACCCCATAGATTACCATAATTTAAAATTAAATAGATCCATTAAAAAGAACAACAAATGGGCAAAGGATCTGTTGAATAGCTATTTCTCCAAAGAGATATACAAATGTCCGGTAACCACATGTAAAGATGTTCAACCCATTAGCTACCAAGGAAATGTAAATCAAAACCACAGTGAAATGCTACTTCAAACCCACAGGATAGCTGTCATAAAAAAAAGGCAGACAACAAGGATTAGTGAAGATGTGAAAAGTCAGAACCCTCATACACTGCCGGTGGGAGAATAAATTTCCTCTCTGGAAAATAGGTAGTTGTTCAGAAGTCTAAATATATAGTTACCACAAGACTCAGAAATTCTAGGTATGTATCCAAGAGAAATGAGAACGTTATGTCCACATAAAAATTTACACACGAACGTTCGGAGCAGCATTATTCAGAGAAGCAGAAACCCAAATGGCCATCACCTGCCGATCAGATAAATAAAACGTGGAATAGCCAGACAATGGAATATTAGGGACACAGAAGGAATGAAGTACCGATACAGGCTATGACGTGGACGAACCCTGTTGTTTAGCTGTTACGTTGTGTCTGTCTTTGCAGCCCCATGGACTATGTAAGCCCACTAGGCTCCTCTGTCCATGGGATTTTCCAGGCAAGAATACCGGAGTGGGTTGCCATTTTCTCTTCCAGAGGATCTAAATTCCCGACCCAGCGACTGAACCCATGTCTCCCGCGTTGGCAGGCAGATTTTTTTCTACCGCTGAGCCACCAGGGTGCCTCCATAACATTATGCTAAGTGAAAGAAGCTGTTCATAAAAGACTGTAGAATTCCATTTATATAATATGTCCAGAAAGACAAAGTATCAATAGATCGGTGAGACAGAAAGTAGATTAGTGGTTGTCTAGGCCTTGGGGGTTGTGGGGAAATGGGAACTACTAAAGAGTATGGGTTTCTTCTTAGGATGATGAGGATATTCTAAAATTCATTGGGTGATGGGTTACGTAACTGTGAACACACTAAAAAGCATGGACTTGTACACTTTTACTGGATGACTTATGTGGTAAGTGAATTATATCTCAATAAAGCTGTCATAAAAAAAGGAGTTGGTACTAGTTCCACCCTAATCCTATATACCAGAAGCCTGATCTCTTTGAACTATAGACTAGGGCATTGTTGTGCACCTAGATTTTGAAGTGAATTTTCTAGCCCGCTGTCTGGCCTGCATACCAGGCTGGGAGATCTTGATCACTCCCCAAAGAATGGCCCAGTGGATAGGGGTAAGTGGGAGTGGACCATGGCCTCCCAAACTCCCAGAGGAGAAAAAAAATGCAGTAACTCTAGGAAACATTAAAATGTCTAAGACTAGGGGACTTCGCTTGTGGTTCAGTGGTTAAGAGTCAGCTTCCAGTGCAGGGGGTTCAGGTTTGATCCCTGGTCAGGGAACTGCCCACATGCTGAACGGCATGACCGAAAAAAAAATCTTTAATAGATAACATTTAAAAAGAAAAAGAAAACTAAGACTGTTTTTAAAAAAGATACGAAATATATATTTTTAAGTCCAAGATTAGGTCTCCCACTGAAGCAGGCAGCTCCCCTCAGCCTCCCCAGTCTCCCAGCTCTATGCTGGTTACAGCGAGGGGACGAGGGACATCCCGGAGCTGCCTGCTGTCTGGCCCTTGGGTCAGAGTAGACAAAAGCGGGCCCAAGGACCTTCCCTGCTTCCCCCAATTGTGTTCTCTCAATGTGATGTATTTGGAGACAGGGCCTTGAGAGACTTAGGTAAGACCATGAGTGGGGCCCTTGTGATGGGATTAGTGCCTATGTAAGAAGGGACACCAGAGATCTTGCTCACTCTCTCTTCCCGCCTCCCCTCACCCCACCACCCNCTTGAGAGACTTAGGTAAGACCATGAGTGGGGCCCTTGTGATGGGATTAGTGCCTATGTAAGAAGGGACACCAGAGATCTTGCTCACTCTCTCTTCCCGCCTCCCCTCACCCCACCACCCCACCCACCCTCTCCATGTTAAGACAGAAGACAGCCATCTACAAGCCAGGAAGAGAGCTTCCACCAGAACCTGACTCTGCTGGGCACCCTGATCTTGGATTTCCAGCCTCCAGAACTGTGAGCAAATTAATTTCTGTTCTTTAAGCCACCCAGTCTATGGTATGTTGGTTAAGATGGCCCAAGCCAGGTGGGGACGACCATAGCCAGTAGCCGCAGGCTGGGGCTGGGGCTGGCTCCACTGCCCTCAAAAGGATACTGTCGCAGCTTCTGCCGCTGGTCCATGGAGCCCGAGTGGTGGATAATCTTGCCCAGGCCCTGCACCCAGTGCTGGGCATCGGCTGGTGATGGGGCAATGAGGTCTAGAGTGCTGCGCTGGTCCTTGAAGACGATGGAGAAGCAGCGGTTCTCAGGCACATCCCGAGCAAACTTCTCCAGGCCCTCTGTGAGGTGCCCCATCCGCACCTCCTGGATGTCCTCGATGGAGACTGCGGGAAGGGGGCGGGGGCACAGAGAAAGCCGTGAGGGGCAGCAGGATGGTCATAGTGGGGACAGAAAGAGGCTGGCATGGAGGAGGAAGGGGGGATACAGCTGCAGCAGGCAGAGTGGAAATGCCCGGGGAGAGGGAGGTTGACTTTAGGGCGGGAAGGGCTCCTATGGTCCCAGGCCCCCTGTTTCTGTGCTGGGAGGAAGCGGGGCCCCTGGGAGAGGATCGGGGCAGGGCAGGGCTCTCAGACAGTGACTGGGAGAGGCCACTCTGGAGCTTGGGGCCTGTGACGGAGGGGTGGCCACGTGCTTTCCTGGTGTACTTGACTTTGGGCCCTTTCCCTCCCTCCCTCCCCAGCCATGAGAGCCTCCAGGCTCTTCTGACCACTCAGGAGCCTGGAGCCACCCTCAGTCAGCCCTGGCCCTGGGGTTTGGAGACAGAGGTCCAATGACAGAGGGAAAAGTGCTTGTGTCCGGGGGCAGCCAGGGCCTTGCCTGCATGCATCTGTGGGTCCTGATCTCAGGGAGCCCCTTGGGAGGGCTGGTGCTCCAGGATCCCGAGAGGTAGACTGGAGGGTGCCCCTGGGGATTCTGTCCTTGGGGACAGCAGCGGGCCCTCCTGGGGCAGCCCAGCTTTCCTAGCTTCAGGGAGCAGCAAGGCCCTGCTTGCCCCGCTTCAACCCCAGGGTGCCCTCCTGACCTGGCTGGGAGCCAGTCCCTACAGCAGGGATTGTGCTGGGCCTCCCATCATCTGGAGCCAGGTTCTGCCCCTGCCCCAACCCCATCCCGAGCCATCCACACCCATCTTCCCTGGACTGAGACCAGCTCTGGCCAATAGCCTGCCGGTCCTTCCTGGTGAGTGCCCAAGGGCCTCCTGGTCACCTGCAGGCCCCATGTGTGAGGCATATGCCATCCTGGGCAGCAGGCTCTGAGGTGTAAGACACACAGACCCTGGGATGTCTGGGGTGCAGGGGATATCCCTGTTTAATCAATCCCTCCCTGCAGCCTCCCCAGCCCTGCCAGGCCCCACACTGGCTGCTGCTACCCCAGACTGGGAGTGAAAACAGGAAGCCTGGGTGGTGGGGGCCAGCTCCCCACCCACTCCAGAGAGAAAGTCCAGATGCCTTCCTGACTGATAACCCTTGTCTGCCTGTGGTAACCAGGGAGGCTAGTGGGGCTGGGATCAGGGAGGCAGTGGAGACTTGGGGAGCAGGAAGCAGAGACACAGAGCACTGGGAGACTGCCCCCACTCCGCTGCTCCTGGCCTCAGTTTCCCTGGGGGTGGAGCGCAGGCTCACTGCTCACCGGGAGGAGGGAAGCAGATGACAGGCATGCCCAGGCCAGAGCTGTCTCTGTGTCTTGGACACTCCTCACCTGAGCACACCTGATGCCCAACCCCCGGCTATTGCCCCTGTGGCCCTCCCTGTCAGGGTGCAGGCCCGTCACTAACAGCCCTTCCGCGTTCGTATCCCTGCACCCCTGCTCATGCTGGGTCTCTGGCCTGGGGGCTCCCTCCTGCCCTTCTGCCCACAGCTGTCCCGGTACAAGGTCCCCATCTCACCGGCCCAGGTCTAGCAAGGCCCAGATCTACTCCTCCATCTGTGCCCCCCCAACACCCGCCAAGTGCTTGGCACACACTGGGAACCATGCACATGTCCTGGCTGGTGGATGGGCTTCCAGGAGTGCCCAGGGCTCGAAGAGTACGATGCCCCATTCCCACGGTGCCGCCAACTGCCAGCATCTAACAGGAAACCCCATATCAGGGCAGAGGTCCGTGAAGGAGCCTGGCTGGAGCCACAGACAGAGGCAAGGGCTGGGTCACTCTTGTCTTATGTGACCGACATGGGTGCAGTGTCATTTTCTGAGAGCCCTTCTAGCTCCATCCCCTCCGACCCTGCCCTCCCCTGCTCAGACCTCCCACGGCACACAGCTCCCAGGACCCAGCCAGGCTCCCTCCATTTGACCCTGCTGCGGGCCTGCAGGTCACACCTTTTCAGGATTCTGTCCAGTGTCCTGGGGCCTGGTGGACTCCTCCTCCCACCTGAGCTTCTGTCTGGTCTCATTCCCCCAAGACCTGCTTAGTGGGCTCACCCAGCCTGCACCCCCCCCACCACAGCCAAGGGCAGGTGATTGGGTGATGAATTTCCAGGGACTTGGACTGTGAGAGAACTCCAGTGCAGTGATCTTTCCGTACGACCAGCCACACGTGGCTATTCACATAAAAATCAGTTAAAATTCAGTGAAATTAGGGATTCATCTCCTTAAGTACAGTAGCCATGGTTCAAGTGCTCAAGGGCCACAGGTAGCTAGTAGCTGACATATTGGACAGCACAGATATAGAAATGTCCATTATCATAGAAAGTTCTTTTGGTTAGCTTTGGTCTAAACTTTTCCCACCAAGATTGCCGGGAGAAATATCAATAACCTCAGATATGCAGATGACACCACCCTTATGGCAGAAAGTTCTGTGATTCATGGGGTCGCAAAGAGTCGGACACGACTGAGCAACTGAACTGAACTGAACTGAACTGAAAGGTGTAGAGGGAACCTCTCATTTTGCAAAATGTTTGGGGCATTCTGTGTTGGCAGAACTTGCTTTCTAAGACCTTGCAGGAGGCACTCTCCATCTACAGGCTTGATCTCTGAATTCCAAGACCTTTTCTGAAGCTTCCAGAAAGCCCTCAGGCCCACAGCCTTGAGGGAGTTGCTCAGCCAAGGCCTCTCTATGCAAGTCCCAGCCATGCTCCACCCCAACCTGCCTGTCCTGGCTCCAGCCCACTGAGGAGCTGCCTCCTGTGGCCCCACCTCTCATCCTGTCCACCAGTACCCGGAAGGGCCTTATCTGCCCTTGGACTTTGGGCCTTACCACACCTGAGTCCTGATCCATCTGCCCAACTTCCCTCCCTCCCACAAATGTCTGGGTGGATACCTGTGTACACTGGTAACATAGTTCCATTCCCTCCTTACTTGGGAGCCTGACTTTGCCCATCTGTGGCCATGGCTGTGTATCCCCACTTCGAAAAAGCATGAGCATCTCCATCTGTGGTCCATGACTGCCCTCTCAAGCCCAGACTAGGCCTCAGTTTCCCTATCAGTGATCTAACTGACTCCCTTCCCGGAGCCTGGCTGTCTCAGATTCCCCATACCTGATATCCTGGTTGCATGACTGATCGCTGCCCCGCCAGGCCAGGCCTCAGTTTCCCTACCTTTGGTCATGGTCCACGACTGACCTCCAGCCCGACCCCACCCCACCCCACCCCAGCCAGTGTCAGTTTCCCCATCAGAGCGCAGGACCAGCACCCTGCCCCTCCCCGTGCAGCCCAGGGCACTCACACAGCTGGGATTCCGGGGTCCTCATGACCTTCCGGGACTCCTGCCAGATGGTCTTGCAGTCCTCCTGCAGCTTGTAGAAGCGTTCTCTCCGCCATGAGCTGGACTTCACCTTCAAGAGCTGGCCGCCCTTCAGCAGTGCCTGTAGGTCCTTGTCATCCTGTAGGCCTAGGGGACAGAGCTGGTAAGATGCCACCTCCTCTAGGGTACCTGCTGCTCCAGGCCCCATGCTGGCTCCTTTTTCAGCAGCCTTATCCTCAGCTCTCTATTCACTTCTCCCTCCATCACCCTTGCTCCAACCTGATTCGAGCCCCGCCTTCAGGCATCTCCGACTCCAGCTGAGGCTGTGCAAACCTTAGGATACCCACCTGTTCAAGGCCACACTTTATATGTAATGATCTGCAACCCACAGCTGAATGGGCAAAGAACACATGCTTCCTGGAGTACCAGACCCCTAGAAAATGGCCTGGCTCCAAAAGACTTAGTAGGCTCCTCGCTATCACACCTAGGGGTCAAAGTGACCTGAAGGAAGCTAGGACCAAAAGATCAGGCAGAGCGGGAAAGAAGAGGGTAAACACAGGTGGAAATGGATCCCAGAGCACCATGAGTATCATGAGCCCAGCAGCCTCCCAAGTCTAATGGCTCTGGAATCGTGTATTGGGTCCAGGCTAGGCCTGCTGAGATGCCTCATCCCTCCTTGTCCACCCCATCTCTGAGTGGCCTAGGTCTGGGACCTCTCAGGGTAGAGCAGCCCAAAGGCATAGTGCAGGCCTTTCCGAGGCTGAGGCCCTGCAGTAGAGGAACCCTAACTGCCTGGCCCCCTCCCACCCAGCTCCTTTCAGAGATGCAGGCTGGCCTGGGGCGTGGGCTCCCACAGAGACAGTGTCCTTCATCCCACCAGACCCAAGCAGGAGACACCAAAGGGGCGCCAGGCCTAGTTTCATAGCATCCCTCATCCCAAGCAGGCCCTGTGCCAACTGTGATCAAAGAGGGACCCCACACCACCATAATGACCCGTCAGTGTAATGGTGAAAGGTACGTCTAAATGCACATCTCAAGCCAAGCCACATGGAGCCTAGCAGCCAGCACTATTCAGAGCCAAGAGACCACCATACCTCCCTTCTGTCCCCCAAATGAAAACTCTGTGGCTTTTCAGCAATCTTTATCCTGCTCGAGCAGAGTGGAGGCTTCAGAAGCTGTGCGTGTCCAGTGTGAGGGGCCTGTGCCTAGGCCTACAGGCTTTTCTTGTCTCAACCCAGATCCCCAGCCCCAAATAGGTTCCCCACTTTATCCATGACCCCACTCCCTACCCCCCAGCCAGCCTGCTCCAGACGCATACAGGACCTACAAAATCTTCTGGACCACTTCCCCAGGTCTCAGCCTCTATCCCTCCCTAGTCACCTCCTCCAGTGGGAACATAGCCCCATGCTAACACTTCCCCCTCCACGATTTTAGGCAACTTCCTTCCCTTTCTAAACCTCTATTCCGCCATCAGCACTGGGTAATGTCTGATGTGACCTTCCCTCACCTTTGTTCCAAGTCTCTCCACCCTCCTGCCTTAGTGACAGCAGTTCCCCTTCAGCCCCAGGGGAGGCCCAGTAGAGGAGAAGGCTCCTACAGAATGTCCTCAACTGGTGGCTATGTGTGGGGGGCTCAAGAGAGAGGACGGAGAGAAGGTTGTTCCCACTACCTTCCAGAGGAGAGCGCCGCCTCAGCCTCAGCTCAGCTAGGGGATCCCACTGTCCCTCCCAAGGCTGAGGTCAGCTAAGAGGGACAGCCCCTTGCCCTCTGCCTGCACTCCCCTCCCCCACCCCCGCCCAACTGGGGCATCTGGGGGTGCACACGCATGGCGCAGATGGGAGTGGGGACACAGGGTCGGAAGCCTGTGGGAGCTCCACCCTCCAGTTCTGGAAAACACCGTGAGCAGACGACATTCATCCTGTCCTGGAGCCAGACTGCGGCCGTGTCGGCGGTCAGGCAGAGATAAGTCCCTTGGCTGCCTACATGGCTTCCGGAACACAGACCTTGGTCCCAAAGGGGGTCTTGCCCTCCAGGCTGCTGGGAAACCTAAGCAGACCTCCTTCTCTGAGCTTCATTTGAGGCCCTTTTGTTTCTGAGGCTTTTGGTCTACCCCCAGCCCTTGCTCCCATAGCACCCAGCAGGTCCATAGGCACCCCTTCATCCAGCCCCACTCACTCCACTATATAGCATCTTCTCCTGTGGGAAGGTGGCAAAGAGGGGCCTCTGAGCTCAGGGACTCCTGGGTTGACCTTGTGGCACACAATGAGCTGGCTATATGGGGAGTGCAGAGAGGCTGCAGTGCTAATAGGAGGGGTGTACGATGCCAAGAGCCCTGCCCATGTACGTAGGGTGATGCCTGATGAAGACAAACTGAGTCTAGGATACAAAGCAGTGCACAGCTACACAGATATAGCCACACACACAATCACACAGTCCACCATACTCATCATATACTGCCATACACAACCAGGAAGAGACAATGGGCCGCACACAGTGACACACATTTACATGGAGTCACACACAGCCAAACAAGGTACCGTGCCAGAACATCATCATTGTCCTAATAACAGTAGCCACCATAATAATAGTTCACATTTAAGTAAGATCCTGTTCTTAGCACATGTATTTAATCACCCCAAGAACCCGATGAAGAAGGCAGTACTGTTCCCATTTTACAGATGATGAAACTGAGGGTCAAGGAAGTTACACAGTGGAGCTGGGACTCGGAAGCCTGCCCACAGCATCAGTGCTAGGAAACGTTACCTTATGCAGCCACCACCTGGGCATGCTGCCACAAAGAGCAAGAGCAGAAAATCTATAGAACACACGCACCATAACACAAATGACAGAATCACCCAGTTGTCTGGGTCACCCACTGTCACATCTGTCACCCACAATCAAACATGGTGTGCAGCATCACAGTGGATCACATACTGTCACACTGGTGCCATTTGATTACACAGCATTGCATATCCTCATTGCTGCACAGTGGTCCCAAGTACCATACAAGTGACAGAATTACCACTAGGCGTGTAAGCAAGATGGTCTGAGAATGGCAAGGGGCAGGGTAACCAATCCCCCCAGTACATGGCAACCCTGCGAAAACAGCCCCACTGCGAGTCATACACTCACAGAAGTACTAATCGGGTCCAGGCCCCAAGACGCGCAGTCTGCGTCCTGCCCCAGCTGCCTTCCCAGCCTCCCCTGATCTCGGGGCCCCTGAATCCCTTACCCAGCCTCTGCCCATTGAGCGCTGCCACCTTGAGGCTCTGTTCCTGCAAGTAGAGCTCTCTGGAGCGGCTCAGTCTCCGGCTCGGCCTCCGGACCCCAAAGCACTGCATGACGTTCCGAAGTGCCCCTGCCGCCCAGCAAACCTGGCCCGGGACAGTGTGGCGTCCAGAAGGAGGCCGCGGACCTAGGGGCGGAACCACCTCCTCGGAGGGGAGCAGGGGCAGAGACCTGGAGTCGGTGGGCGGGGCTAGAACCAATGGGGGCGTGGCCTGGGTGGATGGGTGGGGCCTTGAGTATAGAGGCGGGGCGATACAGAAATCAGCGCTGAAGGGGCGGAGCCATATCCTAGGAGGCGGGGCCAGTTCCAGAAGGGTAGAACCGATGCCTCCGGGAGAGGAGGGGAGAGTGGAATCAAGGCGGGGAGAGGAGGGGCCAGAGCTCAGAAGGCGGGACGCTCCGAAGGAGGAGCCGGGGCCAGGAGGCGGAGTGGAACAAATCCATAACCCAGGAAGCAGATAAGTGGCGAAAGTCAAGAGTCCAGAAAGCGGGTTGGGGCGGAGCCAGAGCCAAAGAGGCGGGAAGAGGGAGGAGCCAGGTCTGGGAGGCGACGTGGGGCAGAGTCAGACTCAGGAAAACGGCGGGGGGCGGAGCCAGAGTCCAGGGGACGAACCGGGGGAGGGTACAGCGATGGAAAGCAAGGCAGTTTGGGGGCAGGGAGGGCGGTACCTCGACTTTGGAGGCAGTGTGGGGGCGGAGTCCGACCAAGGGGCGGAGACTGAGGCGGGAATCCTAAACACTCAGCTGGAGACTTGGCGGAGGACCAGAGGGCTGGGCGAGATTGAGCCGAGGAGGGAAGCCCAGCCCGGCGGCGGCCTGGGCTGCAGGGTCTAGCGGACAGCCGGGTGGGGCCAGGCCAGGCAGAGTTGAGGATGGAGCTCTGCCGGACACCGGAGCCCTCCAAATATTTTACCTCAGTTACTCAACGAATCCATTGTGACTGAGTGGGCCGTTGCTTCACATGTGAATCCCAGGTAGGCCTGTTTCCTTCTGAGGGAGTTTCTCTACCTGAGTGGAATAATCCCCAAGATGCCAAATGCGAATGGAATTCTTGAAAAAATGCCGATCTTAAAAATGAATCCATTAACACAGGCTTGCTTTGATAAATAGGTGAGGACTCCAACTCTATACGAAACTGTGCTGCCAGTGTGCTCGGGAACAGTGGGATCTTTCATGTAAGTTACCACCCCACTTTCATTCACCCAGCAATTATTTATTGAGCCCCTACTGTGTGCCAAGGTCAGGACATCACCCAGAGGCCTGACTCACTCCTCTCTTTTACTGTCTGCCTCTGAATAGTTCCTTCATTTGCCTCACTGCAGCTCCAGTCACCAGCACTGACAGTGAGTCACTCACAAAGCCAGTTATTAGCACAGACAAGCATGGCAATAATAATGATAAACTGAAGTGCAGAGTCACTTGCCTAAGGTCTCACCTTGGAGAATAATAAAGCATGGGAACGTGTGTTAGTGAAGATGAGCTGGAATATGGGCACAGACAAATTGTTCTTCATTTGCGGTGAAGGGAGCTGAGGGTAAGGGGAAGCCTCTATTTTAGAGAAACCACACAATGGTTTTTAACCAGAGGGCCAAGGACTCCTCGAGGACCTATGGATAGAACCGCATCTCAATATAATTTGCTTCCTTTGAATTCTTATGTATTTTACTTTATACATTTAAAAACTTGATCCTGAAAAGGGGTCCACAGGCTTCATCTGACTGCTAAAGTGGTCCACGGCACAAAAAAGTTAAGATCAGTGTGGATCAGTGTGTGTCTGTGTTGTGTGGGCCTGGAATCCCAGGGACAGACATGTTGGAAACAGGGTGGGTAGGGGGCTGCAGAGGGGACAAAGGCAGTTAAGGGAGGTAATTTGGGGTGATGAGCTAGAAGCAGCAGGGCCTCCAGGGGAACAGCTTTGGATTGCAGGGCTCGTGCCAGCTCCGCAGGAAGGGCTGGGCAGTCAGGCACTTTAGAGGCAGGTCTCAGACAGGATGGGCCAGGGCTGCCAAGCCCATGCCACAAGACTGGGAGGTGCTGATTGAGACTCTGCGCGCTCCCTCTCCAGGCAAGATACTAGGGCTGCCTAGAAACAGACTCCTGGAGAAGGGAACGGCAGCCCACTCCAGTATTCTTGCCTGGAGAATTCCTGGGACAGAGGAGTCTGGTGGGCTACAGTCCATGGGGTCACAAAGAGTTGGACACGACTGAGTGACTAAGCGCACACACACACACACACACAGAGCGAGAGACTGGACAAAGGCACAGAGGCCTGAGGCTGGAGCCCATCCCAACATGATCTGAGGCTGCAGCTGTGTCAGAGGCCACCAGAGGGTTTATAGGACGTCTGAGTGTGAAGCAGGCACGGAGAAGGTGGCAGTCTGCAGGATAGACAGCACTAGCTAAGGGACGATGAGAGAGAAAGAGAGGTCTCTTCTGTGATCCTCTGAGCTGCCCAGCCTCCCTGCCAGTCTGGAGGAGCACTAAGGATACCTCTGTCCTGAGGGGAGAAGAGGGGGCACTGGAAAAGGCAGGGATCCCATGACCCAGCTGGAAGGGTTTGCCTTGAGAGCCCAGACAACTGGTATGAGGGTAACAGCTCTGGGCACTGAGCAAGGCCTCTCTGGGCCATGGGGCCCAGGTCTGAGCCAACCAGGAAACGTGAGACAGACTGGGCACTGCCTGAAAGGAACATCTGAGTCTTCCCTGAGTTCCAGGGGGTCTCTAGTGGACAGCTGGAGGGCTCTGCCTTTCCCCTTCCCATCTATTACCTCCACTGCTAGCACAGAAATCATGGTCTAGATGGATAGTTTAGACTATCCATGATTTAGACCATACAGCATGGTTTAGATGGATAGGTGGTGGGCACTAACATCTCGGACTCCAGAGGTACTAGAAAACAGAGGGAGATGGACTTAAGCAGTGATCAGAGTGAGAGAGGCAGGTTTGCTGAGCTGGCAGATGACCTAGGGGGCTGCAGTGCAAAGCCATTTAAGAGTGGGTAAGCCCCCAGGCTGGCGCAGAGATGCCAGGTGCAGGTTGGGGACCCCCTGCAGCTAGGAGACCCCCCCCCTCCCCGCCTCCTCAGTCCCTGCAGTCCGGAGCCCACGGCTCCTCTCTCTCCTGGAGAGGCTGCGATAGGACAAGGAGCTGGTCCAAACTGTTTCCCGGTCTTTCGGAAGAGACAGAGCTCAGGTGGACAAAGCTGAGAGCCACAGGCAGTTAGAGTGGAGACACGAGCCTGTCTGGCCAGGAGGGTGCGCAAATGGGGGCGATCGGGCTGCTCCTCCCAGCCCGGGCGTCGCTGACCATGATTTCTGCACTGGGCAGTTACTGCGGCACGGCCCCACCTCACCTCGCACACCTCCTCGCCCCACTCTTTCCAGCCCTCAACACTCACGCGCCCGGACGCAGTCCAGGCACGCCTGTGCTCTGGGGAGCCTCTCCGGGCGGCCCGGACCGGGCGGAGATAACTTGGTTATTCGTGGATGCTGGTTCCTTCCCTCCTCGGCCCCTGCGAGCGCACCAGACCCTGGAGCCTAGCCTTCCGTGACCAGGATAAAGGAGGGGGATCGACCCCAAGGCTGCGGGGCCGGGGGTCGTCTTTAGGGAAGTCTTCAGATTCGCACACCCGTTTTCTCCCCACCCGCCGGGTCTGCGGGACAAGCCTGGAAACGCCCAGGGTCGCGCCCGGCAGTCGGGTCGAGATTTCCTCAATGCGACAAAAGGGCCGAGGGGCGGGCCCGGGGCGGGGCGGAGGGCGGCCGAAGGAGCAGGGGGTCCCCCGCCCTGGGCCGGGGACGGCTTTTCGCGGGGTCGGCCCAGGAGGGGACGCCCCCCCTCCCCGCGAGAGGGCCGAGCACTCACCGTGCAGGGTCAGGAAGTCCCGGCCCGAGTCCATGCCCGACGGACGGCGTGGCGGGAGGGGTGCGCCGCGGGACGCTCGTCCGCGGCGACAGCGCGGCGGCCTCGGGTCCGAGCGGAGTGCGGTGGAGGGACCCGAATGGACTGCGGCGGGCAGGAGGCCGGAGATGGGCCCGGGACTCCGCTCCGCCCCCCGCCCGCCCGCGCCCCCGCCCCCTGGGCCCTCCAACCCGCGCCTCTCCCCGCCCCTCCTGGGGTTTGGCTGGGAGGGCAGAGGTGGGGGCCTGGAAGCCCGGCCATCCCTGGCCCAGGCCTGTGGGCGCGTCCCGGACAGAAATAGCCAAATCCCTCTGGCTTCCTCCGCCGCCGCCACCCACAGGCCGCGGGCCCTGTCATTAGCGCCGGCGGCCGGGCCCCACGCCCTGCCTGTGGGCGCTTCGCCGGGTCACAGTGATGCGCGAAAGAATCTGCGTTGGGACCAGGACCGCGTAACGTTCGACACCCAGCCCGGCTGGTGCAGAAGGCAGCCTTGGAGTCCAGGCTTCCAGCCGCGGCTCCCCGGATGTCTACTTTCTCTTCTGCAGAATGGGTGCATGGGCTCGAGTTAGAAGGTCCTCGGAGAGGGCACGCCTGGATCTAGTCTGAAGAAGGGTCCCCTTCCCTCTCTCTGGGAAGTTTCTAACCCTGGAAGTGCCTTTGGCGGGGGTTGGGGCAGAAGCCGTGAAACTTAGAGTCGGTAGTTGCAGAGAACTTTCCTTTGAGCCCCTCACACCCCAAACGCCTGGCGATCTGTACAACAAAGTGGGGGACAGAATCTAGGGCATCTCCAAGGTTCCTTTTTTGGGTGGCATCCCAAGGGACTGTCTGGACAAGGGATACCCTTGGCCTACTCCCACAATCAACTCTTGCAGTCCTGACACATTTTGTATAAGTACCCAGAGACCCCACCCCCACCCCCAAGTCCCAGAATCCTGCTGCCCACCAACTTTGGGAAGGGGCCTTGACAGAGCCCCCAGAAGACCTTCCAGGATGGGGGTGGTGATGGTGCTGAGCCCACCAGTGAATCCCCCAGGCTTCCTGGGCTGATGGAAGAGAGAGTCTGGTGGAACCAGTTGGACCCTAGCCCCTCCCGCTCCCAGCAGAGGCAGGTCTGGGTGGCCTTGAATACCTCAGGAAGAGATGTAAGCCAGCCGGAGGCCAAGCCTTCCCATCCTGATGACTGAGCTGGGTCAGGACTTTGGAGAGCCCCCCCTGTCTGCACACCTCTCCTGCACAGAGAGGGCCAGCCCTTAATCCCGCACTCTCCCCAGGCAGCCTGCCCTCAGGCCTGTCCAAGCCCTTCTGCTCAACAACAAGCCAAGTCCACACAAGGCCTCCCTTTGGAGCTCCAGCCTGGGGTCAGGGAGGCTGAGGGGTCCTTCTCTGTCCTCACTCTCTCCCCCAGGCCAGGAGGCCTGCCTCCGGACCTGCCCTCTGGGGGTCTCTGCTGGCCTTGGGGTGAGTCCTGGGACCTCTGACATCCCCAGAGGACTTCAAGCCCCTTTGCTCAGTAGGTTAGGCCTCCCCCAAGCCCTGCTCTTCCCAGGTAGCCACACCACAAAACAACACCAGCAGCTGGCTTGGCTTCATCTTAAGCATCATTCCTGTTTATTCATGTCACTTCCCAGCTCTGAGCCCCAACCCTGAAACCAGGGCATGACCTGTCACCTCTCCCTCTGATGCCCTGGTGCGGGCTGCAGCCTGGCTTTTCCTTTGCACGCAGGCCCTCTTCTGGCCTCTGGCTCAGGCCAGAGAAGCTGAGGCCTCCTCTGGAGCCTGGAGTTGCTGGGCCGGATGGGCATGGCTGACTCAGAGTTGGCACATGCAGCCAGGTTCAGTCAGAAAAGAGGGCTGGGCCACGCCCTGCTCAGAGAAGCCAGGCTGCTGCTCTGACCTGTAGGTCAGCAGCTCCCCAAGACTCTCTTCTCTCCTCTCCTGTCTGCCCCTCCCTTCTACCAGGTGGGAGGCCCTCTACTTGATTACTTCTGCTGTGTGTAAGCGTGTTCACTGTGTCTGTGCGTGGAGGGGCTGGGGGAGCCAAGCAAGAGGCTTTGCATTGAATTGCAGTTGCTGGAGTCTGTTCCCTCTGCCCTAAACAACCAGGGACCTCTGTGTGCCCAGCCCTGGCCAGGTGCCCAGATTGCCCCCCTAAAATCCAGCTCTGAGATCCAGGGGCCATGCCTGCCCAGAGACAAGTTGTTTAATGGTGGACTTTCAGGCGTCTCACACCCCCAGCTGACCTTCCTGTCCCCGATGTGTGAGTGAGGGTGGGTGTAGGGGGAAGTTTCTGGGATGACTTGAAGACAGGCCAGACCAACCATCAGAGCTGGTGCCCACCTTAAGTCACTTCCCTTGGCCCCTCCCTCCACCACTACCCTGGGGAGGCAAGAGATTAACCCAAGAATGCCAACTTTCCAGACATGCTTTAGTCAGCCCTGCCCAGTCCCTCCCCCAGAAACACAAACTTGGATAGGTGAGGTGTGGCGGCAGCAGAGCATGGCCAGGAGAGTGGAGTGAGACAGGCCAAGAAGTAATGAGAACCAAGTCCCGACGGGCCTGTTAAGGGCTGAATGAGAACGAAGTCCCGACGGGCCTGCTAAGGGCTGCCATTTTTACTCTGGGGAAAATGGGGAGCACTTGGACATTTTCAAGTCAAAAAGGGATGTGTTGTGATTCATATTTCTTTATTTGTGTTTAACAAATTTAAAAATGTTTTATTGGAGTATAGTTGATTTACAATGTTGTATTAGTTTCAGGTATTCAGCACAAGTGAATCAATATTATATATATACTCTTTGAGTCTTTTCCCATAGAAGTCATTACAGAGTGCTGAATAGAGTTTCTTGTGTTATACAGTGGGTCCTTATTACCTATTTTATATCTATGTTATTTACATATATATATGTAATGTGTATGTTAGTCCCAGTGTTTCAATTTACCCTGCCCCCGCCCCACCTTTCCCCACTGGTAAGCATGTTTGTTTTTTACACCTGTGATTCTATTTCTGTTTTGTAAATCAGTTCATTTGTACTATTTTTTAAGATTACTTTTTAAAACTTTTTCTTTCTCTCCACCCCACAGCTTGTAGGATCCTGCTTCCCTGACCGGGGATTGAATCCTGGTGGACTCCTAATCACTGGAACTCCAGAGCGGTCCCTGATTCATATTTTAAAAGAATCACTCTGGCTGCTGGTCGGGGAGTATCATGGAGGAACAGGGCTGAAGCAAGGAGGTCAGGGAAGGGGCTCTTACAATAATTCAGGTGAGAGTGAATGGTGGGTCAGCTGCCAGTGGTGGGGGCGGAGGTCATGAGAAGTGGGAGGAGTCTGGGTACATTCTGCTGGGAGAGCCAGCAGGATTGAACACTAGGGGCTGTGAAAAGAAGAGAAGAGTCAGGGAGGACTCTAGGTTTTTGGTCTGGACCGTTGCAAGCAGGTGGTTCCCAGAAGCTGAAATGGGGAAGGCTGAGGAAGAGCGGGTGCTCTGTTGTGGACGCATTACATTTGAGGTAACTGCAGACAGCCAAGCTGAGATGTCAGGTACAAGATGGATGTACAAGTCTGGAGTTTTAGAGGGGGAGGTGGGGTGGAGCTAAACTCTGGGCTATGGTTCAAAGCCATGTTGAAAATGCCCATAAGCCTTCACATAGTTCTAACGGGAGTCGACTCTGGCTAATCTTTCTGAGAGGCAATTTGACAATATCTTAAATATTAAAAAATATATATGCTTTGGCCAAGCAATTTTTTAATATTTTTTTAAGGTTTGTAGTTTCTATTTTTTAAAAAATATTTATTTATTTGGCTGTTCTGGGCCTTAGTTGTGGCATGCAGACTCTTAGTTGCAGCCTGTGGGATCTGGTTCCCTGACCAGGGATCGAATCTGGACCCCCTGCCTTGGAGCATGGAGCCTTAGCCATTGGACCACCAGGGAAGTTCTTGGCCAAGAAATGTTAATTCTGTATCATCTGTATATTATGTATATAAACACTATATAAGGTAAAGTTCACTAGCAGGGACCTGATTAACTCCTGCTTAACCAGGACTTAAGCTCTCAAGTACACAGTCTAGAGTAACTTGATATTTCCATGACAGTGTGTTCCCCTCCATCTTTTAAACATAAAACAAAACAAAACAAAACAAATCCATCATCTTTGAGTTGCAGTGAAAAAAAGCAAATTGCAGGACAATATATATAATGTCTAATATCATTGGTGCTTTTTAAAAATTAAAAAAATCTTTATTATTTTTAATCTTTATTATTTGTATTTTTAATGTAATCTTTATTATTAAAAATCTTTATTATTTGTATAGACAGAAGCAGTAGCTAGAATGATATAGAAATAACCCAAGTAAAGAGATTGAGAGGAAGATACTTTTTATTTTTTATGTATTATTTGAATTTTTACCATACTGATATATAATTTTTGAAATTTAAAAGAATTTTTATTGGCATAGAGTTGATTTACAATGTTAATTTCTGCTGTTTAACAGATTGACTCAGTTATACACATGTACACTTTTTTTATATTCTTTTCCATTGTGGTTTTACAGAATATGACTATAATTCCCTATGCAATACAGTAGGACCTTGTTATTTATCCATTCTACATATAATAGTTTGCGTCTGCTTACCCTAAACTTCCAGTCCATCACTCTCTGACCCCCTCCCCTGCCACCGCTTGGCAACCACAGGTCTTTTCTCTACATCTATGAGTCTGTTTCATTTTTGTAGAGAAGTTCATTTGTGTAATATTTTAGACTCCACATACAGGTGATAATCATATGGTTTTTGTCTTTCTCTTTCTGACTTTAAAGGTAAAAAATATGTAAAAGGTCAAAGATGTGTGGGAACCCAGAGATAAACAAACACAAATTCTGGTCGGCAGAACAGGTTGTAAAGTGAAGATGGCAAGTTCCCTTTGTGCTGGCCAAGTTCTCATAGGTGAGGAGGCTGGCGCCCTTTACTACTGGTGCAGGGTTGGGACCATTCAGTTAGTCACAGAGCAAACAAAAAGTGGCTGTTGGGCACAGCAAAGTCAGAAATGAATCCTGCTTATCAGGCAAGGAGATTCAAGTAGAAGAGCAAGAAGGGGGAGGAGATGGGGAAGCACAGAAGAAAGTGGGGAGTGAGGGAACAGATTTATTGAGAGGGACCAGGCAGCAAAATACTGCTGAAAAGTCAAGGACGATGCGCACAGAGGAGTAACTGGAGCTTTCCTGGAGATCTTGGCCTGGAAAAAGCTGAGGGGAGCTGAAGCCAGAGGGTGGGAGGGTCAGAGAAAAAGGCTGGGCCAGACTCTCTGTGACCTTCTCGGAGGCTGTTTGGAGGCAGGAGGGAGAGGTCAAAGGTAATGGCGAGAATCCATTGTCCTGTCATTCCCAGGGCAGGGAAGGGGGCTGGGGAGACCACCCTGTTTGGGCAGGCCCACTTCTAACACTAGAACAACAGAGCCCCCACCACCACCCAGATGGTTCTACGAGCTCCTTACTGCACAGTGAGGGCAGGGGGAGGCTCACGTTTATGAACAACTGGACAAACCAGCCCATTTGCCTGCACCCTCTCCACTTCCACCCCTCCCATCGCTACCACTTACTGTAGCTACCAGTCAGCCAGGAGAGGAAGGCCTTAAAGAAACAGCCTGCACAGGCCCTGCTGGTGGGCTCACAATATTTGCACAGGCATGGGGCACATCATGTTGACTTCGTGGCCTCCTCACTCGGGTGAGGGTGCAGCTCCAGGAGAGTGAGAGCAGGATGCTCTAAAGTACACAGTCTAGAACAGGGGCCGTGGCTTCCCAGCTCTGAGGATGGAAGCGATACCAGAAATTAGAGGTGAAAGAGGCAGGCCCAACCACAAGAACCGGAAGTAGCCCAGATACGTGGGCAAGCATCCTGGGCCTCATCTCAGGAAGTGAGTTTCAGGCTGTAGGACACACAGACTCACCCCAGTAGTAAGAGGACATTTGTACCACCTGTGAGCAGCAGTCACGCCATGGCGAGGATGAGTCACTGTGATGTCAAAGCTGCTGCCCTGATAAGGGCAGGCTCTCCCCACCTCAGTGGATGATCTCATAACCCACCTGATCGCACACACAGGACGGGTGGGAGTCGTCCTTGGCCCCTCTTCTCTGTCACTCCCTTTACACCTATCCTTGAGTCTTAAGTCCATCTTTTAGCTCCATCTCCAATCTGTTCCTCTCACCTGAATCCCAGCATCCTTCCCCTCTTTCCTGACCCCAGTGGGAGATTCCTGATCGAGCTCCCTGTTGCCTCCTTTTTCCACCAGTCTTTTGTTTCCTAGCAACCAGAGTGATCTCAGTACAACATACAGCTGATCACCACACACCCAGCTTCAGACCCCTGATGGCTTCCTTGATGTCCTCAGAATAAAGGTTAAATTTCCTAACGTTGCCTGCAAACCCATTTCTGATCCTTTGCCTAGGAGTTTTCCTCCACAATCTGAGTTCCACCCCTGAACTTCTTTCATTTCCACCCATTCGTGTGGCCCTCTCCTGGCTTTAGCTCAACGGGGTCCTTCTACATGCTGCGCTCTTTTTCCTTCTCCTGGCTTACTCCTACTTGTTTACTTTTTCACTGAAAAAATTGAAATATAACTTAAATACAGTAAAATTTACCCTTTTTGGTGAATAGTTCCATCCCCTCAAGAAATTCCCTCATTCTCCTTGGAGCCAACTCCCATCACCAACTCTTGGTAACCACTGATGTGTTTTCTGGCTTGCATTTTCTATAAGTGGATATCCTATAAATGGACTCATTCAGTATATATGTGTAGCCTTTTTGAGAATGGTTTCTTTTACTCAGCATAATGAATTTGACATTCTTCTATGCTGTCGCGTGTATCTCTAGTCGGTTTCATATTTGTTGTTGAGAGTATTCCATTCCCTAGATGTACAACGATTTTTATTTTTTTTTCGCCAGTAGAAAGACCATTTGGTTTTTCCCCACTTTTTGGAGATCATGAATATTGCTGCTATAAACATCTTCATACAGCGTTTTGTAGGCACAAACTTTCTCATTTCACTTGGAAAAACACCTAGTTGTGTGGGACTGCTGTGTTACTTTATAAGAAACCGCCAGACTGTTTTTCAAAGTTGCTATACTAGTTTATAGGCTTCCTGGTAGCTCAGCTGGTAAAGAATCCACCTGCAACACAGGAGACCCCAGTTTGATTTCTGGGTTGGGGAGAGCCCCCTGGAGAAGGGATAGGCTACCCACTCCAGTATTCTTGGCCTTCCTTGGTGGCTCAGATGGTAATGAATCAGGCTGCAATACGGGAAACCTTGGTTCGATCCCTAGGTGGGGAAAATCTCTTGAAGGAGGGCAGGGCAACCCATTCCAGTATTCTTGCCCGGAGAGTCCCCATGAACAGAGGGCCTGGTGGGCTACATTCTTTGGAGTTGCAAAAAGTCAGAAATGCCTGAGCAACCATGCACAGCACAGCATACTAGTTTTTATTCCTGTCACAATATATGACATTGAGTTGCCTCACCAGCACTCGGTTTCTTCACCTGTTTGTTCATTCAATTTCTTGACATTCTACTAAGCACGCAGAGGTACTCCATTGAAGGCTTTTTTTTTTTTTTTTTTAGTTCTTTATTGAATTTGTTACAGTATTGTTTCTGTTTTGATTTTGGGGGGGGGGGCCACCAGGCATGGGGGATCTTAGCTCCCAGACCAGGGATCCAGTCTGCACACCCAGCACTGGAAGGCAAAGTCTTAACCACTGGACTGCCAGGGAGGTCCCTGCATTGTAGTTTTAATTTACACTTTCTTGATCACTAATGATGGTGAGTCTATTCATTCTTCTAAATCTCTGCTTGTTGTTCACTTCTACCCAAAACCCACTATTATACTTGCTTTCTCTGTGGACTGATTACTTTCCTGTCCTTTGTGGTTCCATGACCACAAACATTTTCTCCACCTTGACCATAACCCACTAAACTGCAATTGTTTATCTGTTCCCACCTACTCAACACCCTGGAGAAACACACACACACTTCCCCATACCTCACAAACCTACAAACCCACTTCCCCACACTTCACACATGCATTCAGGCCACCAACTTCCCCACCCTGCCTCAAACCCCTGAGCTCTGCGAGTGTGGAAGCAGCATCTTCCTTTGGTACCTCCAGCTCCCAGCACAGACCTGAAACAGAACCCTCACACAATAAATAAATATTAAATGAATGAATGAATAAATGCTGAACAAATTTGAGAATGGGCAGATGAAAAAGGGAGATGCTTTGCAACCAGAAGGACCTGGCTGTGCCAATTAACCCTTTCTCTCTTGGTCCTCACCCTAAGCTCATCTTCAGTTCAGTGGCTCAGTCGTGTCCGACTCTTTGCGACCCCATGAATCGCAGCATACCAGGCCTCCCTGTCCATCACCAACTTCCGGAGTTCACTCAAACTCATGTCCATCAAGTCTGTGATGCCATCCAGCCATCTCATCCTCTGTCATCCCCTTCTCCTCCTGCCCCCAATACCTCCCAGCATCAGGGTCTTTTCCAATGAGTCAACTCTTCGCATGAGGTGGCCAAAGTACTGGAGTTTCAGCTTTAGCATCAGTCCTTCCAAAGAATACCCAGGACTGATCTCTTTTAGAATGGACTGGTTGGATCTCCTTGCAGTCCAAGGGACTCTCAAGAGTCTTCTCCAGCACCACAGTTCAAAAGCATCANCAGAGTCTTTTCCAATGAGTCAAATCTTCGAATCAGGTGGCCAAAGTACTGGAGTTTCAGCTTCAGCATCATTCCTTCCAAACAACACCCAGGACTGATCTCCTTTAGAATGGACTGGTTGGATCTCCTTGCAGTCCAAGGGACTCTCAACAGTCTTCTACAAACACCACAGCTCAAAAGCATCAATTCTTCGTCGCTCAGCTTTCTTCACAGTCCAACTCTCGCATCCCTACATGACCATTGGAAAAACCATAGCCTTGACTAGACGGACCTTTGTTGGCAAAGTAATGTCTCTACTTTTCAATATGTTATCTAGGTTGGTCATAACTTTTCTTCCAAGGAGTAAGTGTCTTTTAATTTCATGGCTGCAGTCACCATCTGCAGTGATTTTGGAGCCCCCCAAAATAAAGTCTGACACTGTTTCCACTGTTTCCCCATCTATTTCCCATGAAGTGATGGGACCAGATGCCATGATCTTTGTTTTCTGAATGTTGAGCTTTAAGCCAACTTTTTCACTCTCCTTTCACTTTCATCAAGAGGCTTTTTAGTTCCTCTTCACTTTCTACCATAAAGGGTATATATATTTCTGATGTGGAGATTGGTCAGAAAAGTTGCAAATTTACATTCCTACCAACTCTGCATGAGAACATCAAAACTCTGGTCATCATTAATGTTTGTCAGTCTGATGGGGGAAAAATGATCTCATTATTTTAATCTTCATATTAAAAATTATAAGAGAACTGAATCTCAATGTATCTACTAGCCTCTTTATAATCTTTGGCTATTATTCTATGTTGCTGTTCTTTTTTTTAATTTGTGACACTTTTTAATGTTAAAATATCAAGGCAGAATATTTATATTAGTCTTTTAAAACTATGATGGCTTTTGTCATAAGTGTTTAAATTTTTTATATAGTCACTTTTTTCAAACTTTTCTTTTTGTAACATCTGGGTTTCACGTTCCCTGCTGTAAATGTTTTTACATCAGATACAAAAAAGTTCTAATTTTTGTTGTCTTCTCCAAATTAGATTATGTAGGTAAACACACTCAACCACAGCAGAAAGCTGACATTAAAGAGTTTTACAGCACAGCTATTATTAATTCAGTGTGCTAATTTTAAGAAATTTATTAATTCCTAATATGAAGATAATTAAATTAACTGGTGTTGCCTGGAAACAAAATGGATATTTTTTTCAGATTAACAGGAGGATGCTTTTGGGGAAAAGAAACCCAATTAGTCCTATCTATTCATATGTTGTTTGCTAAAGACATCTGGACTCCCAGTGTCAAAACTGTAGGCATCTTTCCCTCATCTTTCTCCACTATAACAAAGTGGTTCACCAATCCCACTGCAAACCACTTAGACTAAGTCACAATTTATTATCTTCCTTGAATTGTCACAAATCAGCCTTGGTCTCTCCTTCCGGTCTAATTAATCCAGCACACCAACACTGAATTAATCTAACAGAGGTTCAATCAAACATATACAACAAGTACAAACTCCTGGCCACAAATCCTAATTATGTAAAGTATTTTACACTTAAAAGTGCCAACAATGTGCCCTATGCTAAGTGTTGATGGTTACAGTTATGAACAAAATATCCTGGTTCTCATATTGCTTACAATCAAGTGAGAAAAATGGACATTTAAACAATCTGTTGTTGCTGTTTAGTCAATAAGTGATGTCCAACTCTTTGCTACCCCATGGACTGTAGCATGCTAGGCTTCCCTGTTCTTTCACTATCTCCCACAGTTTGCGCAAACTCATGTTCACTGAGTTGGTGATGCCATCCACCCCTCTCATTCTCTGTCGCCCCCCTTCTCCTCCTACCCTCAATCTTTCCCAGCATCAGGGTCTTTTCAAATGAGTAGACTCTTTGCACCAGGCAGCCAAAGTATTGAAGCTTCAGCATCAGTCCTTCCAATGAACATTCAGGGCTGATTTTCTTTAGGATTGACTGGTTTGATCTTCTTGCAGTTCAAGGACTCTCAAGAGTCTTCTCCAGAGCAATCTGAAAGCATCTGTTCTTCAGCACTCAGCCTTCTTTATGGTCCAACTCTCACATCCATACATGACTACTGGAAAAACCGTACCTTTGGCTATACAGATCTTTGTTAGCAAAATGATGTCTCTGCTTTTTCATATGCTGTCTAGGTTCATCGTAACTTTCCTTCCAAGGAGTAAAAGTCTNGCCTTCTTTATGGTCCAACTCTCACATCCATACATGACTACTGGAAAAACCGTACCTTTGGCTATACAGATCTTTGTTAGCAAAATGATGTCTCTGCTTTTTCATATGCTGTCTAGGTTCATCGTAACTTTCCTTCCAAGGAGTAAAAGTCTTAATTTCATGGCTGTAGTCACTATTGGCTGTAATTTTTGAGCCCAAGAAAATAAAATCTGTCACTGTTGCCACTTTTCCCCCTTCTATTTGCCATGAAATGATGGGACTGGATGACATTATCTTAGATTTTTGAATGCTGAATTTTAAGCCAGTTTTTTCACTTTCCTCTTTCAGTGTCATTAAGAGGCTCTTTTTTTCTGCCATTAGGGTGATATCATCTGTATATCTGAGGTTGCTGATATTCCTTTTATTAAAAAAAATTATTTATTTTAATTGGAGGCTAATTGCTTTACAATACTGTAGTGGTTTTTGCCAAACATCAACATGAATCAGCCACAGGTGCACATGTGTTCCCCATCCAGAACCCCTCTCCCACCTCCCTTCCCATCCCATCCCCAGGGTCATCCCAGTGCACTAGCCCTGAGTGCCCTGTCTCATGCATCGAATCTGGATGGGTGATCCACTTCACATATGATAATATACACGTTTCAATGCTACCCTCTCAAATCATCCCACCCTCGCCTTCTCCCACAGAGTCCAAAAGACTGCTCTTTACACCTGTGTCTCTTTTGCTGTCTCGCATATAGGGTCATTGTTACCATGTCTCTAAATGGTTGTTGATATTTCTCCCGGCAACCCTGACTCCAGCTTGTGCTTCATNATACACGTTTCAATGCTACCCTCTCAAATCATCCCACCCTCGCCTTCTCCCACAGAGTCCAAAAGACTGCTCTTTACACCTGTGTCTCTTTTGCTGTCTCGCATATAGGGTCATTGTTACCATGTCTCTAAATGGTTGTTGATATTTCTCCCGGCAACCCTGACTCCAGCTTGTGCTTCATCAAGCCAGGCACCTTGCATAATGTATTCTGCATGTAAGTTAAATAAGCAGATGTCAATATACAGCCTTGTCTTACTCCTTTCCCAATTTTGAACTAGCCTGTTCCATGTAAGGTTCTAACTGTTGCTTCTTGACCTGCATACAGTTTCTCACGACATAAATAAGGTCATCTGGTATTCCCACCTCTTTAAGAATTTTCCACAGTTTGTTGTGTTCCACACAGTCAAAGGCTTTAGCAAAGTCAATGAAACGGAAGTAGGTGTTTTTCTGGAATTCCCTTGCTTTCCCTATGATCCAACAAATGTTGGCAATTTGATCTCTGGTTCCTCTGCCTTTTCTAAATCCAGTCTGTACATCTGGATGTTCTTGGTTCACATACTGCTGGAGCCCAGCGTGAAGAATTTTGAGCGTTACCTTGCTAGCATGAGTGAAAGTCACTCAGTTGTGTTTGACTCTTTGCAACCCCATGGACTGTAGTCCATGGAATTCTACAGGCTGGAATACTGGAGTGGGTAGCTTTTCCCTTCTCCAGGGGATTTTCCTAACGCAGGGATCGAAACCAGGTCTCCCAAATTGCAGGCAGATTCTTTACCAGCTGAGCCACCAGGCAAGCCCTGATAGCATGTGAAATGAGTGCAACTGTGTGGTAGTTTGAATATTCTTTGGCATTGCCCTTCTTTGGGGCTGGAATGAAAACTGACCTTTTCCAGTCCTGTGGCCACTGCTGAGTTTTCCAAGTTTGGAAATAATTACAAAAATAAAATTATACCCTGGGATAAATGCCATGAAAGGCATGGCTACTNAGTGCAACTGTGTGGTAGTTTGAATATTCTTTGGCATTGCCCTTCTTTGGGGCTGGAATGAAAACTGACCTTTTCCAGTCCTGTGGCCACTGCTGAGTTTTCCAAGTTTGGAAATAATTACAAAAATAAAATTATACCCTGGGATAAATGCCATGAAAGGCATGGCTGCTATGAGAAAGGATAAGTTGATTTATTGACATGAATAAGCCCATAAGACATAAAAGAACACATACAGCATACAGAAGAGAGATCTTAAACACATCAATATAAATAATATAGAAACACAAATAACACCTGACATTATTTATTGACAGAGGTAGTAGCGATGTGATGCTGGATAGTTAAGGCAGAGTCAATAGTTTAGCAAATTCCAGGAAGAGCAAGAAGGCCAAGGTAGCTAATGCAGGGGAAGTGGGGAAGCACGATATGGGAAGACACGTAGGAGGAGGCCAAGCCACACCCATCACTCGAAAAGGCCGAGAGCCCTGTGGAAGTTATCTTTTTAATTGCTTAATTCAGTCTCCCTGAACCTTAATCAATCATGAAAACCTTTCTAAGAAAAACCAGTAAGAGGCCATGTACAGTATTCCATAGAACATACTTTCAATCATATGATAGCAGGGAAGTATGAAATAAAGGCTTGCACTCTGCTAGTGCAGATACATTTTAAGAGAAAATGATATAATATGAAAACTGAGTTTTCATTTATTTAAATTTTGAATTAAAAAGTATCAGGCAGAAAAAAAGCACAACAGGCTTAAAAACTGCTTGAAAAGCTGGCTATGGCTGGTCTTCAAGACCTTGGGCTTTCTGTGTTTCTACCATTCCTTAACAGATAAGAGCAGCTTTGTATACTTAAAACTGTTTGCGCAAACAGTATGGTTTATGCTCAATATCTGCTTTCCTTCTGGGAGCCTGGAATTTTGATACATGTTAGATAGTGGATGCCTACTTGACCAGCTGTCAATAAAAACCCTAGGCACTCCACTGAGACTAACGAGCTTCCCTAGTAGACAGTATTTCACTTGTGCTGGCACAGGTCGATCCTGGAAGTACTAAGTGTGACCTCTGACTCCAGCAAAAGAGAGCTCCTGGAAACTTGTGCCTGCTTCCCTTTGGACTTCGCCTCATGGGCCTTTTTTCTTTGCTGATTTTGTTTTGTATCCTGTGCTGCCATAAATGATATCCATGAGTATCTCTATACACTCAGTCTTCCTAGTGAACCCAGGGGTGTTCTTAGGGATTTCAATGCAAGAACAAAATGGACTACAGCGAGATGCCTCCCTCCACCACTGTCTTCCAGTCTTTCAAAATGAAACTATATCGTGTTTTTTTTTTTAAACTATATTGTTTTGGAAAAAATATATAGTTAGTATTCAGGTATAGAGAATCTTTTCCTTTTCCTTTTTATTTTTATAGAATTAATTACCATAAAAAGCAGAATGGCAGCTAACTTTAAAGTGACTGTGATTGAGATGAGGCACTGAGTGAGGCTTTGCCCATATTTGTGCTGTGCTTAGGTGCTCAGTTGTGTCCAACTCTTTGCGAACACATGGACTATAGCCCGCCAGGCTCCTCTGTCCACGGGGATTCTCCAGGCAAGGTTGCTGCGCCTCCAGGGGATCTTCCCAACCCAGGTCTCCTGCACTGCAGATGGATTCTTTACCAGCTGAGCCACAGGGGAAGCCCAAGAATACTTGGGAGTGGGTGGCCCTTCCCTTCTTCAGGGGATCTTCCCAACCGGGGTAGAGCCCGGGTAGGGCTGTCACACCACAGGCGGATTCTTTGCCAGGTGCGCCACCAGGGAACCTCGCTCATGCTTACATTGTCCTACGTCATGACTATGGCGGTGTCAGATTTAAAATAATAAAAAGGTAAGTTAAAACTGTTTATAGGCTTGTCTATTATTTCACAACAGAAAATGTTCTGTTGTAGCTGGTATGGATTTAGAAGTTGTCAGCTGAAGTCTTGAAGCTATCAATATACCCATTTCCTGAAGAAAAGGATATAAAAGAATGAACGGAAGGCTAAGTACTGAGGCACAGGAAATGCCTATGATTGGGGAGCTGGGAAAGAACACAGTTAAGGAAACCACGGAAAACACTAATCAGCTGGGCAGTGACCAGAATAGGCTGCGTGTTACGAAGTGGTCTATGAATGAGGTTTACTTTGAAATGAGAAGTCACCCCTTTCCTCTGTGTGACCAGAAAGTTCTGGATACACTTCCATTTCAGTACTTACCACTCTGTAGGGGCAAATAATTGCTAAGATTTCTACATCCTCAAAGAGATTAAGTTTCTACAGTACTGACACTGTGTCCTTTTCAAATAACTGTATTCCAATTACCTTGAAGACAGCCTGGCTCATAACGGGTCCTTAATAAATCAGGTGCTTGGAACAGAGAATGAACTCAGGCCCGTATCACAGAAACCATGAAAGGAGAGAATGTAAAGTATTCCATGATCAGTTTTAAACTTCCTTCATTTTTCTTTTTCTCCTACTTTTGGCCACCTTTCAGGTCATTACTGTTTTTTTTTACTAAATCCTTTCCACTCTACTGCTACCTCCTCAGTGTTGCTTTAACGACTGTCTGAGCACCGACTATGTGCAGGTCACTCAGCCAGGTACTGTCAAAGATACAAAAATGAGCTTACTGTCAAGTGCAGGACATATTCCTGTACATGAATAACACAAAGCTGTAAGTGGAATACAGAGAGAAAGAATAGGATCATGGCATGGAAGTTAGAGGAGGGTGATTAGAAATAGCTTTCATGGGAAGATGACATCTGCTTTGGTTCTTGAAGAATGTTAGAATTTAAACAGAAAGAAGAACAGGTAAGGGTGTTTCAATAGCGAGAACAGCTTAAGAATTAATAGGTATATGAGAGACAACATACAAAGAAATGAAGCATGAAAGGCACGAGTAGGCTAGATCAGAAAAAGAAAGAAAGAAGCAAAAATTATGTCATTGTCCAAGTGAGTAGAGCTGATAAAGGAGACCAAAATGGAGCTGCCAGGGATGTAAAGGAAAACCAGAAAAATGTGGTTGCATACAACTGAAGAGACGAAACTGAAGCGGAAGCAAAAACTTGGAGTGAACAGATGTTTTAGAACTCTTTTCAAAGAAAGACTGTAAAAAGGTGCCAAGAAGTGAGGTAGTGGTAGAGAGGATGTGAAAGATGTGAAAGTCTGGAAAGGTGTGTGTATGAAAAAGAGGGAGATATCGTAACAAATGAGGAGGGAAGGTGCAGTAAAGCATCAGTTTTCAACTGGGTGACTTTGCTCCCCCAGAGACATCTGGCATGCCTGGAGACATTTTTGATTGTCACAGCTAGGGATGAGAAGGGGCACTACTGCAACCTAGCAGGTAGAGGCTGAGGATGCTGCTAAACATTGTGCAACGCACACGACCGTGCCCCACAATAAAGAATTATCTGATCCAACATGTCAGTAGTGCCAAAGTTGAGAAACCTTGTACTAAAGCATAGCGGATACAAAAGAGAGAATGATTAACCAAAGAAGCAAAGTCTTCGGTAAAGTGAGAACATTCAGGGAGAAAGAAAACTTTTCTGGTTCTCTATCCTAGTGACCCTGATTACAGCAAGAAGCTGGATAGCTTCAAGACATTAGTGAAGTGAAGTCGCTCAGTCGTGTCCGACTCTTTGCGACCCCATGGACTGTAGCCTACCAGGCACTTCTGTCCATGGCATTTTCCAGACAATAGTATTGGAGTGGATTGTCATTTCCTTCTCCAGGGGATCTTCCCGACCCAGGGATTGAACCCAGGTCTCCTGCATTGGAGGCAGATGCTTTAACCAAAAAGTATATTGAAATACAACATTCCAATTTTCCCCATATACATGAATGACAATGTGCATGCCTAAAATCATTATTTACCCTGTGAACAGATAAACCATTTATCTTTTGGGATACCACCAAGGTTTAAAATGTGGGTACTTCTATTTTTTTCTAAGTTCCAAATATGTACAGCAATCACACCCATTAAAAGATTAATAGATATAAATGATTAGAGTCCATGTACTAGTTATAAAATTTATAATTTATAAAATCTCCTATGTACCATTTAGAAAGCAGGTACAAATAATCTGTATGTTAACAGTTCATTGGAATACCATGTGAAATGGAGGCCTACAAGAGAGCACCAGTTTAAGAAGCCAAGTAGCACTGCTATAAAAGGACGGGAGGAGTTAACAGTGACTGTAAAAAGGGAGCTTGAACTACCTTTGGTACAAAGTGCAAGATATTTCAAAGACACAGTGAACTTGATCATATACTTTTCACTTTGTATCATAAGCATGAAAAGACTATTTACTGACATGCATTACATGAAAAGTACTAACAGAAATTTAATAAAAAATTCTGCTCTCAAGAGAATTTTCATTCATTTATGTGTTTCCCAAGCATGAACTATGTGCTAATAATAGGCTTACAAGGATATAACAATGAAAAAGATAGACATAATTTCTGCTTCAAAATTCTTTAGGGATAGGACTTCCTTGGTGGCCCAGTGGTGAAGACCCCACACTTCCAATACAGGGGGGCCCAGTTTGATCGCTGGTCAGGGAACTAGATCCCGTAGGCTGCAACTAAGACTGGGTGCAGTCAAATATTTTTTTTTAATTATATAAGGACAAGCTGGTAAATGACCCTAGGTAGTGCTAGTGGTAAAGAACCTGCCTGCCAAAGCAGGAGATGATGTAAGAGATGCTGGTTTGATCCCTGGGTGGGGAAGATCTCCTGGAGAAGGAAATGGCAACCCACTCCAGTCTTCTTGCCTGGAGAAACCCATGGACAGAGGAGCCTGGCAGGCTACAGTCCATGGGGTCACACAAAGTCAGACATCACAGAAGCAACTTAGCACATACACACACAAGCTGGCAAATAGGNAAATGGCAACCCACTCCAGTCTTCTTGCCTGGAGAAACCCATGGACAGAGGAGCCTGGCAGGCTACAGTCCATGGGGTCACACAAAGTCAGACATCACAGAAGCAACTTAGCACATACACACACAAGCTGGCAAATAGGTAATTACAATATAAAGGAAGCACAAAGATGAACCCTAGAACTGAACTACCTAGGTTTGGATCCAGATCCATTTATGAAGTTTGTGATCTTGGGCAAACTGTTTATCTTCTCTGTGTCTAATGATGAAGTATTCACTTTTTGGGGTTGTTGAGAAAGTAACATCTGAGATAAGATCTAAGACTATAAGTGTGAACTTTTCTCTTGGTGAAGGTAATGAGGGGAGGGGTTGGGATACCAAAATAAAGCTCTAAACAGCAAAGGAAATTGACTATGTGAAGGCCCAAGGAAAGAACAAAACTTGGTTCACTAAGGAACTTAAAGCAATTCTATATGCAGAGTGTGAATGGGAAGGAGTTTGGCAGTAGTAAAGATATGAGCCTAGAGAGGCGGCAGAGGCTGGATAACAAAAAGCCACTTGACCCATGAAAGGGAGTTTGAACTTTATTTTAGAGAGTTTTACTAAACATACACACACACCTTTGCTTAAACTTGGTCTCATTCAAGAGTTAATAAGCCCATACGATAGAAAGAATGCACACATAAAGAAGAGAGTTCTTGGCTTCAATTCTCAAAAGTTGAAATTCAAACAGCATTAAAGACATTCACTTAATGTGGAAAAGTTGATAGAAAAAAAAAGAGATGCCTGAACATCTCTGTTCAGAACACTATATTGTCTTTTCACATAGACTGTTTTAATTTATCAAAGAAGAACTCTAAGGAAGGTGATACTATTCATTTTACAGATGCAGAAACTAAGGTACAGAGGGAACAAGCAACTAGACACCAAAACATGAAGGCTGCTCACAAACCTGCCTACCTCAACGCGCGACACTACGATTTCTAATGTATACTGGATTCTCCTTTACCTCGTTTCAAAAGCAACTACAAACCACCATGTCAAAGTCTTATCTGACTGAAGCCAACAGATGGAGAAATATACCAAGTTGGGAATTTTAACTCTACTTCCCCATCCTTCCTCCTTTCTCAGACTTCACTGTTGAAGCAGGTGACAGAGCTATGACTCTGTAATTAAGGCTATAAGGAGATCTCTCTGGCAATGGCACCCCACTCCAGCACTCTTGCCTGGAAAATCCCATGGACAGAGGAGCCCGGTGGGCCGCAGTCCATGGTGTCGCTAAGAGTCGGACACAACTGAGCGACTTCACTTTCACTTTTCACTTTCATGCATTGGAGAAGAAAATGACAACCCACTCCAGTGTTCTTGCCTGGAGAATCTCAGGGACGGGGGAGCCTCATGCTCTACCGTCTATGGGGTCACACAGAGTAGGACACGACTGAAGCGACTTAGCAGACTCAGCAGCAATATTCACTACAAACTCACCTAGTTCCGCCACAAAGCTTTTTTGCTAACCAGAAAATTCTCCTGTCTCATCTCAAGGAGGCAAGAAATATTTTGGGAAAAGTCTGAAGACAAGAATAACTAAGTCTTAAGAAAAATATTATAGGATTTTTCTCTAAAGTAAACTCCAGATAAAACAGAAAGTAAGTATAATTTCAGAATAGGCTTCCCTGGTGGCTCAGAGGTAAAGAATCCGCCTGCAATGCAGGAGACTTGGGTTCGATCCCTGGGCTGGGAAGATCTGCTGGAAAAGGGCATGGCAACCTACTCTAGTATTCTTGCCTGGAGAATCCCATGGACAGAGGAGCCTGGCAGGCTACAATCCATGGGACCGCAGAGTCAGACACAGACTTAGCACACAGCACAATTTCAGAATTCAGGGGAAAAAATACACTGTACTTGAAGTTGTTTTGGCATTCAGTCTCCCCCTAAAGCAGAAAGGAAATTACACACTAACAACACAATTCATTATTGCTCATTCCATGATTTCTGCTTTAGTAGGTAAGATTTTCATAAAATTTAAGGAATTGTAGCCAGAGGAGACTGTCAAACTTTTAACCTTCGTCAATATTTTTAGAAAACAAGGGCAAGCAAAGAACACCTTGCATGCCTGGCCTAATTGATTTTTCCATCTCACTTTAGTTTTAAATACAATAATATACTCAAATTTACTAAAAGATTGTTTAAAAAGCACTTTCTCATGCCATTATTTCATCCCAACAACTCACACTCTACAATTTACCAGACACTATGCCACATCCTGTAGGCTTCTGCTCCAAGTACAGAGAGTTATGTGGAGGAGTCAAACATACAAGCAACTGGTGATAATACAGTACAATAACAACTGGAAGAAAGGTCCAAAGTACTAAGGGAGTGAGTATATGATTACTGGTAAAAGTAACTTTTGAACTGGGTCTTGAAGAATAAAGATGGCTCTAAGAATCAGGAGACTTTTAATTGCAAATAACTCCAAATTGGCTTACACAATAGGGATTTATTAATGAATAGAAATCTCACCATAGAGAAAGCCCCAGGCCCAGCACAATAGGAGTCTAAAATGGTATTATCATGGACCTACATTCATTCTACCTCTCTGTTCTGCCATCCTCAGGGCTTGCTTCATCATTCCCTGTGGTCTCAAAACAGCTGCCAGTGGCCACTGGCACTGTTCTCTTGTTCACATACAACAGGGGAAAAAAAACCTTCTTCCCCAAAAATAGAATCTCTCTTTCCTTGTCCAGTTTAACTTGGACAAATAATAATTTACAGGGGAATGCCTTGAGCTGATTGGCTTGGTGTAATCAAAATCTACTGCTGAAATGGGTGATGAGTCATCTCAGAGTCTCCTGGATGGCAATGAAAAAGAACTCCAAACACTGGGATAAACACACAAAAACAGTACAGGGAACAAGAGAAACAGTTTAGGATGGTTGGAGTGATGGGAAATCTAAGGTTGGACACAGTTTATGAAACTTCTGTGAGTTGGGACTTTATCCAGTAGACAATGGGAACTCAACACAAGTTTTTTAGGTGGAAAAGAAACATCCTTCAATTGGGTTTTTTTTTTTTTTTTAAGTGTGGTAGCAATAAGGAGAGGGAAGGTGGGAGAACAAACAGCAGCAATTCGGCTGGTAGGCCATTCGATCAACAGTCCAGAGTCCTAAAGAAGTGGTAATAGGGAGGGAAAGAGGTGGCAAAGCTGCTGTGTAAATGCTGCATGGGTCTGTACTGCCTTCTTCTTACAGATGAGGAAATTAGGCCTCAGACAGGTAAAATGGATGGCTTATAAACGCAAAACTTTCACCAGGCAGAAACGCAGCACCTGAAACTGAATTTTCTTTTCTTAAAACATACCTGTGAACACACTCAACAAACCAGGAATATAAGGAAACTAGCTCAACATAATAAAGGTTATACATGAAAAATCCACACCTGACATCATACTTAATGGTCAAAGACTGAAAGCTTTCTCGCTAAGATGAGGAACCAGACAAGGATATTCACTTTCATCATTTCTATTCAATATAATACTGGAACTCCTAGCCAGAGCAATTAGGCAAGAAAAAACAAAGAAAAAGTATTCAAATTGGAAAGAAATAAAATTATCATTGTTTGATGATAACATTATCTTATATATATAAAACTCTAAAGATCACACACACACACATACACAACCTGTTAGGATAAATGAATTCAGAAAGGTTGCAGGATACAAAATCAACACATAAAAATGAGTTGTGTTCTGTAACAATGAACAATCCAAAAAAGAAATCACATTTACAATCACCAAAAAGAATATTTAGGAGTAAACCTAACCAAAGAGATGAAAGACTTTTATACTGAAAACTACAAAATGTTGTGGGAAGAAATTAAACACAAATAAATGAAAGACATCTGTTGTTCACAGATTGGAAGACTGGAAAAGATGTCAACACTACTCCAAAGAACCTACAGATTCAATCCAATCCTTATCAAAAAAATCCCAATGACATTTTTTTTGCAGATACAGAAAAATCTATCCTAAAATTTATATGGAACAATCTTAAGGGACCCTAAATAGCCAAAACAATTTCAAAAAGGAATAATGTTGGTGGCCTCATACTTCTGATTTTAAAACTTACTATAAAGCTAGAGTAATCAAAAGAGTTTGGTACCACCATAAAGACAGACTTACAGACAAATGGAATAGAAGATTTCAAAAATAAACCCCTGAATGTATGATCAAGTGATTTTTGACAAAGATGCCAAGACTATTCAATGGAAAAAAGATAGTCTTTTCAGCAAATGGTATTGGAAAAACTGGATATTCACATGTAAAGACCTAACTATAAGAGGTTTTTTGAGGGCAAAACTCTTAGCAGGGTTTTAGAAGGGGAAAGCTTCATGTCACTGGATTTGGCAGTAATTTCTCAGATGTAACACCAAAAGTATAAACAAAATAAAACAAAAAACTAGATCAGTTGGAATTCATTAAAACCTTTTGTGCATCAAAATACACACCAGAGTGAAAAGGTAATGCATAGAATGGCAAAAATATTTGAAAATCATATACTGATAAGGGATTGGCATCCAGAAAATACAAAGAGCTCCTAAAACTCAACAGAAAAAACAACTTAATTTAAAAAATAGGCTGCTGCTGCTGCTAAGTCACTTCAGTCGTGTCCAATTCTGTGCGACCCCATAGACGGCAGCCCACCAGGCTCCCCCGTCCCTGAGATTCTCCACTCAAGAACACTGGAGTGGGTTGCCATTTCCTTTTTCAATGCATAAAGTGAAAAGTGAAAGTGAAGTCACTGAGTTGGAACTTAAAATAGATTATTTCTCCAATTCAAAAGGCTGNAGTCACTTCAGTCGTGTCCAATTCTGTGCGACCCCATAGACGGCAGCCCACCAGGCTCCCCCGTCCCTGAGATTCTCCACTCAAGAACACTGGAGTGGGTTGCCATTTCCTTTTTCAATGCATAAAGTGAAAAGTGAAAGTGAAGTCACTGAGTTGGAACTTAAAATAGATTATTTCTCCAATTCAAAAGGCTGATAAGTACAAGAGATACAAATATCATAGAGAAATGCAAGTGAAAACCACAATGAGATATCACTTCATACCCATTAGGATGGATGTTATCAAAATAATGAAATGAACAAGTATTGGTGAGGAAGTGAAGAAACTGAACTCGACACATGCTGGTGGGAATGTAAAATTTTCTAGATATATACCCAAATGAAATGAAAGCAAGGACTCAGATACCTGCACATCTATGTACATGGTGACATTAGTCCAATAGCCAAAAAGTGGAAGTATACAAAGTATCAACTAACAGATGATATACAATGGAATATTATTCAGCCTTAAATAGGAAGGAAATTCTAACAAGTGCTACAACTTGGATGAACATTATGCTAACTAAGTAAAATAAGCCAGGACAAATTTTGTATGAGTTTACTTATATTAAATACATACAGTAATCAAATTCATAGAGAAGGAAAGTAGAAAAGTGGTTGTCATGGGCTGGGCATAAAAGGAAGTGGGAGTTAGTGTTTACCAGGAACAGAGTTTCAGTTGAGAAAGATGAATAGAGTTCTGGAAATGGGTGGTGGTAGTGGTTGCAATACAAAGTGGATGTACTTAATGCCATGAACTGTACAATAAAAACTGGTAAAGATGGCAAACTTTATGTTATGTGTATTTTACCATGATAAAAACAACAAAATTATACTTGCTGTGCATCTTTTCTGCAGACTCTATCTTAGTGTTAGGATCTAATCTCTTCCTACCCAAGTACTGCAACAGCTACTATTTTCCCTGGTTCATTCCACTCAACCTTATTCTAACTCAATCAGTGGATCACTGACAGGTGCATTTTGGCAGTTTTATCAAACTAATGTTTGGCCTCCAAAGTTTCAAAGACTCCCCGTATCTTGCACAAGAGGATAAAAATCCAAACCTCTTCAATCTGGCACTCAAACCCTTCTACAAACAGATACCCTTTCAATATTCTAATGTCTTCCCAAGGAACTTCAGTGGTCATCCAAGTTTTCCTCTTCTCCCCTCTCTTAAAACTAATCTCCACCTTATACTCTTGCTTTTCCCTCACAAAGTAACTGCTCCAATCTCTCTGTAAATCTAAACCCTCACAGAAGCTAGCTCAAGTCTCAAGTGTTCCAGGAAGTTATTTAGACTCCTGAGGCCTCACTCATCTCCCTTTAACCAGAAAACGTACAGCATTATTTGTACTGAGAGAATTTTAACTAGATTGTTTTCTAGGCTCAGAGGGGTACATCTTATATTTTCTGAGGGCAAAGTCTATATATTACACTTGCTTCTTTCTTCTGCAGCACCTAATACTGCACAATACAAAACAGATCTTCAATAATCACCTGTGTAACTCAACATAAGGCACAACTTTGGTGTGTGAGTTTCAATGACTAGAATATGAAATCAGAATCATGTGACATGACTGTCTCTGAAGGTTAATCTGTGACACACAACACAGAAATTGCTGCGATTATGTGGAAACCAGATGGTATAACACAGGTATTTTAAAGCCGAAAATGAGAGTCTGATACACATAACCTGTTTAAAACCTGGTATTGCTGAATCAAACAATATAGTAGTTAGATTTTGCGGGACAGAATATGAACCTATGGTTTTACTGAATGCATGCAAACACGAGCAATGCTATAATTGGACAGAAATACAGTCACAGGCCTATGAAAACTCTAAATGAAATGTCAGTTGGTTTTTATTAAATTCACGTCAGGAAAAAAATCTTCATCAGTTACTTGTGGTAACTGACAGCAGCTGTCAAGAATCAGCATGAGGCGCTCTCTGACTTCTCCTTTCAACTCTATTGCACAAAGACCCAGGGAGGATGGTGGTGAAGAAAGCAATCAATGAAGAACAGGGGGTTCAGCAGTGAGTGAAAAATGCTCTCTAAATGGGGAGGAGAGAGGCCTAGATTCCCCCTTTGGTCCAACCCCTGGCCAGCTGCAGAACCCAGAGAGTAGCTCATCTCCCTGAGCCTAGTTTCCCGGCTCTAAAACAAGTCACACCAGATCGCTCAAGGTTTTTCTGACTTCAAAATTCTAGGACAAGTTTCGTCACAGCTGCCATTAAAGCGTATGATTCTTGCAATTTCAAATCTTTCTTCCACGTCTCCGGAAAGAAAGTAATAGATTTCAGCAATCTAAAAGAAACGGATGCCATTGAGAGACAAAAGCTTGTAAAAATGTCTATTTTTTTTTTAGTGGTGTCATCTGCATATCTGAGGTTATTGATATTTCTCCTGGCAATTTTGATTCCAGCTTGTGTTTCTGTTATTTTACAACATTAAAATATAATTTTATTTTATCGAAAATATGGAAACAGTAATTTTTAGCATCTCTGTAATTTTTAGTTGTCTCTTTCTTTCTCTCCCCAAAAGGGTTTTTGCCTTCTATTACTAGAGTTTGAAAAGCTGAGATTTACATTTTTGACCCTGCATTTTAAAAGTTATAGATCATAATATACAAATAAAAGACATGCTAAATCTTCTCAGGCCTACTCACTCCAGAACTTATGTTTCCCCATTCACTTATGAGAATTACACATTTGTTGTTTTTTAAAAACAAAACAAAAAAGCAGGAGTGTGTAACAAAAGACAATTTCCTAAAATCTGCCTCACAAAGACAGCTAATAGCTATTTCTATCATTTTTTTACATAAATCAACTTTAAATAGTTTTAGGTAGGGATATTTTACAAAGAGTTCTATAAAAAGCTATTTTCATTTCATAATAAATCAGGAATAGAGAAAAACAGACCAATATAAATTTTACTTTATCTGTTAAAACCCCCTAAAAATTGTGTACATATGCCATAATTTATTTTACCAAAACATATTAAGAATCATTTCTAAGTTTTCAATATTATAAACAGCCCTGTAATCCTTTTACCTCTATCTTTAAACACTGTAACCTATGCTATTAGAATAAGTATCAGGAAACAGCATATTGGATCAGTTCAGTTCAGTTCAGTCGCTCAGTTGTGTCTGACTCTTTGTGACCCCATGAATCGCAGCACGCCAGGCCTCCCTGGCCATCACCATCTCCCGGAGTTCACTCAAACACATCCATTGAGTCAGTGATGCCATCCAGCCATCTCATCCTCGGTCGGCCCCTTCTCTNCAGCTGTTCCTAACAGCAATATTTCAGTGTACCAAAAAGTCTTTTCTCTAAGCTACTAGTTTCTAACTAAAGCGAGGTTGGCTTTTTAGCTGATGTGTCTGCTGCCGTTCTCCCTCCAGTTTTAGGGAATTTTGCAATTCTTCTTCTAGCTTGAATGCCACATACAGATACTAACACACACATACAGAGTTTTTAAATAACATAACATAAAAATCCAATGACCAGAATAATGTAACATGGTGGTTAAGAATACAGATTTTTTCGGTGAATTTTTAGGTTCAAATCCCGTCTCAACCCCTGCTAGCTTAGAGCCTTCAGGAGTGATTTAGTCTCTCTGTTCCCATTTCATCTGTAAAGTGGGATAATTAGAGGTACCTAATATGGCACCCCGCTCCAATACTCTTGCCTGGAAAATCCCGTGGATGGAGGAGCCTGGTGGGCTGCAGTCCATGTGGTTGCTAAGGGTCAGACACGACTGAGCAACTTCATTTTCACTTTTCGCTTTCCTGCATTGGAGAAGGAAATGGCAACCCACTCCTGTGTTCTTGCCTAGAGAATCCCAGGGATGGGGGAGCCCGGTGGGCTGTCGTCTGTGGGGTCGCACAGAGTTGGACACGACTGAGGCAGTTTAGCAGCAATACATATGAAGGCTTTGAGGAAAAAGGAATATTTGAAATGAACGGAGAATTCTACCTGCCACACACTAAATCATACAAGTGTTTGCTAAATTTAAAAAAAAAGAAACTATTTCTATTAGTAGTCACAGCACATACTGAAGGATTTTGTACATCTTTGAAAACGTGATGCAGTGTTCACCTATTTTTGATATTTACTGCTCCCCTTGCCTCACCATAAACACATTTGCTTTTTGCTATTACACTCTCAAAAATATTATCACAATGAGTAACCGTATATAAAATGCCTGTATACCTGTTAGTTGCTCAGTCGTGTCCAGTTCTTCACGACCTTATGAACTGTAGCCACCAGGTTCTTCTGTCCACGTAATTCTTCAGGCAAGAATACTGGAGGGGTAGCCTTTCCCTTCTCCCAGGGGATCTTTCTGACCCAGGGATAGAACCTGGGTCTCCTGCACTGCAGGCAGATTCTTTACTCTCTGAGCCAACAGGGAAGCCCATAAAATGCCCATTGAGCTGGTTAACTCACTGAAACATAGAATTAGCTCTAGCCCTCACCCCTCAAATGATTAAACTGCTCTTTGTTGGAAGTGAGTAGAATTGGGTTGATTTCACCAAGCAGAGTTTCCAGATTTTAATAAGGCTGTTACTGTAGAGTTTTGTGGCAGGAGACAGGAATACAAACATCTGTGAAGTCATAATGTGATGCCCATGATTTGCTAGTGTTAGTGATCACCATCTTCATGTACTAAATCAGGTTCCTCGTGAATAAGGAGCACTGTCTTTGAGGCCTGAAAGGAACTCACAGTGAAGTTTTACAGATGTTTCAAACTCAATAGGATCCAAATAAAGTCATCTGTTCTGTCTGCCTGTCTGTGCATTTAAAGAATCGAAATAGCTCTCTGCCTCACCTAGGAGTCTGAAACTTGCTTCTTTTTACAATAGGATTTGTTTCATGCAAGTATGATTTTCATCTATCTTTGTTCCTTTAATTATCTTACACTAAGCATGAAAGAGATTCCCTTAAGAATTGTACTCATTATTAGGAGGTAAAGATAGTTATTTGATAGATGAGGGCACTTGGTATTCTTATTGACCTCAAATTGTCTGATTAGCTCCCTTTAGACTCCCACCTGGTTAAAGTAATGGAAACAATGTGATTATTTTGCATTAGGACAGCTCCCCTTGCAAAAGTTCAGCTCTCCATTTTATTAATACTATTCTATTTGCATGCTAAGTTACACATTAACTTGTACAGTAGTCTATGTTCCCAACACTGCATGGGCTGGAATATTAATTTTGTATAAGATTAAGAAATGTTAGAAGGGAAATTTTTGCAGTAAATTTGTTTGGAAAACAGTAATTTAAAAGAGGTTCTTGACCACCAGACTTCTCAGAACCATGTTAATATACATCACCTTCAACAGAGAGATACCGGATGCTGTGTCTGCCCAACATTTCTACCAGTTTTTCCAACTTGAAATACCGCTCAGGATTCACATGATACGGTGCACCATTTGGGAATGGCTTCTTGGCACACTCTCTCTATTTCTGAAAAGTATCTGTTTACCATCACTTGAATTCTTTTAGCGGTTGGTCCTCCTACATGTACCCAAGTAGTGGAGAGTTAAGAAAAGCAGGGCAGTTGTGAGTAACACTAAGCAACAAATATATACCCCTTAGCTCACTTCTCCCCTGGAAGAGGCAAGTACAGCTTTGGAATTTACTGTTTCTGTCACCAATGTAGAAATTGAGAGTATTGAGCATATATATAAAGAAAAGCTATTAGCAAGACCAACTAGGTCTGCCGTGGTACTGGTGAACCTCCAACTGCTTTCCACAGTCTACTGCCAAGCCATGGCTTAAGCAACCCTTCAGTGGTGGTGAAAAACAAATGAACATTTCCCATCCAAAACCCAATGAGAATCAGTGGATAGGTACTCTAGAAAACCAGCTTTGGGTTTACTCTGAGGAAAAACATGGTCATACAGAAGAATCAACATGGTAGAATATGTAACAGAATAAATATATGCTATGAATGTGTGACCCAAAGCCAGTCTACCTGTACCCACAGACCTAGAGAATGTTCCTATTTGGAAGACAACTTAGAGTGAGAGTAGATGGATTTCACCTCCTACACCGTCTTAACCCCTTTGGGTTGCTGTTACAGGATATTATAGACTGGGTGGCTTACAAACAGATTTATTTCTCACATTTCCAGAGACCGAGAAATTGAAGATGCAGGTGCTGGCTGATTCACTGTCTAGCAAGAGCATGCTTGGTGTTTTATAGATGAGTCTCATGTGTGTCCTCAGATGGCAGAAGGGGCGAAGGAGCTCTCTGGGGCCTCTTTATAAGGGCAGTAGTGCCCTTCACAAGGGTGCCACCCTTATGACCTAATCACCTCCAAGTAGCATCACATTGTGGATTAGGATTTCAATTTATGAATTTTGGAGGCATAAAACATGTCACATACCAAATCCAAGTAACTTGGTGTGGCTTTCTGAGCCATATGTGGAGGAAAACTGCTTTCTGAGCCATACGTGGAAGAAAACTCAAATGTCGGTGTTATAATGTAGCATGAAAATTAACAAAAGATGGAATTATTAGGAATTGAAGTTTTGACAGTGTATAGGTCACCTGCTGGGCCCTGGAACCAGTTGAATGCATCCTAAGACATCTGTCAGCATAGACTTTGCTGCAGTCTTTCACCTGTGTTTGTGCATGCTCAGTGGCTTCAGTCATGTCTGATTCTTTGCAACCCTATGGGTTGTAGCCCACCAGCTCCTCTGTCCATGGGGATTCTCCAGGCAAGAATATTGGAGTGGGTTGCCGCATGTTTCTCCAGGGGAT
>SJYX01002283.1:176514-286706 GCA_006410675.1 Oreotragus oreotragus
GCCCATTCGTGTCCGACTCTTTAGCGACCCCATGGACTGCAGCCCACCAGGCTCCTCCGTCCATGGGATTTTCCAGGCAAGAGTACTGGAGTGAGGTGCCATTGCCTTCTCCAAGTATGTAAATAGGATGAATTTTATTCATTTGTTGGTGGATAGATTGTTTTCATCTTTCAGCTATTTTGAATAATACTACATTGAGTGTGGATGTGCGTATATTTATATCTTTAAGATCCTGTTTTGAATTATTTTGGATATATGCCCAAAGTAGAATTACTAGCATGTATGATAATTCTCTTTTTAATTTTTAAAAAACCACTTACTGTTTTCCATAGCAGATGCATCTTTTAATATTTTCACCAACAGTGTACAGGGATTTCCTTTTCTCTTGCATCCCGTAAACATTTATTATTCTCTGAATGTTCTTTTGTTTTTAATAGTGATCAACCTCATGGGTGTGAGATGATATATCATTGTGGTTTTGATTTGCGTTTCCCCACTGTTTAGTGGTGTTGAGCATCTTTTCATAGGCTTCTTGTCCATTTGTGTTATCTTCTTTGGAGAAATGTCTGTTAATGTCTTTTATTCATTTTTGAATTAGGTTATTTTGGTTGTTGTTGACTTTAGGTTTTTTTTTTTTTAACATATTCTGGGTATTAATCCCTTATCAGATATATAGTTTGCAAATACTCCATTCCATAGGTTGCCTTTATTTTTATTATTTATTTATTTATTTGGTTGTGCTGGCTCTTAGTTGTGACATTCGGAATCTTCGATTTTCATCATGGCATGTGCAATCTTTAGTTGTGGCTTAGGGGGATCTAGTTCCCAGATCAGGGATTGAACCAAGGGACCCTGCACTGGAAACTCAGAGTTTAGCCACTGGACCACTGGGGTCCCATGGTTGCCCTAGTTCTTATTTTTTTTTAGAATTTTGTACATTTTGAAGCATGATCATAAATTTTTTCTTGAGCTTTAATGTATTCCTCAATGAAATTGCAATTTTGATGGTGTTGCATTAGACTGAATAAGAATATTTCTTCTACCACTTCTACCTATACCTGTAAGTATATACATTCTCTCTCCTTTTCTCCCCAGAACTTTCTAAGCTGTATTGCATTCCCATTTGAATTTTTCACTTTTTCATGAATTAAAATTTATGGTAAGATGCATGATGATATTAATTAAAACACAATTGCATTTAGGGAATAGTATGAAACTATCCAATTTTCTTTTATATCAATTAGAAATACCATGGGGCACAATATAGTTTTGAAGGCTCAAATTGCATTGTAAGATTGAATATCTTACTTATCATATTGTCTAATCTGAAAGTCTGGTCACATGGATGAAACAGGATTCTATGCTTCTTCAGAGAGCAGTAGCGCCAAAGAATGCTCAAACTACCGCACAATTGCACTCATCTCACACGCTAGTAAAGTAATGCTCAAAATTCTCCAAGCCAGGCTTCAGCAATATGTGAACCGTGAACTTCCAGATGTTCAAGCTGGTTTTAGAAAAGGCAGAGGAACCAGAGATCAAATTGCCAACATCCGCTGGATCATGGAAAAAGCAAGAGAGTTCCAGAAAAACATCTATTTCTGCTTTATTGACTATGCCAAAGCCTTTGACTGTGTGGATCATAATAAACTGTGGAAAATTCTGAAAGAGATGGGAATACCAGACCACCTGACCAGCCTCTTGAGAACCCTGTATGCAGGTCAGGAAGCAACAGTTAGAACTGGACATGGAACAACAGACTGGTTCCAAATAGGAAAAGGAGTACGTCAAAGCTGTATATTGTCACCCTGCTTTTTTAACTTATTTAAGCTCGTCTTAGTAAAGGCGATATCGCTGTGCGCGTATTTGAGGATGACGGCTTCATGGCACTCTCTAACAGACGGAAAGCGGAAGAGGCAGGCCGGAAGTGGAAGTGAGGCAAGTAGTTAGCGGCGTCTCAGTTGCCATGGAGACTGGAAAGCGAGAGCGGCAGTCGGCTGAGTCTGGATCCTACGCTTTCGCTGAGGCAACGTGGACGCCCAGCCCGGGTCTGGGCCGGATCCGCAGCCCCAGCCAGTCCACCTGGCTCTCCTCCCTCGCCTACTCCGAGTCCTTCCACCATGGCTTCGGGGGTCGGCGCCGCCTCGTCGCGCAGCTCTCGCTCCCGCCGCTCCCCGAGCCGCAACTGCTGCGCTTGCGCCCCACCTCTCTGCGCACCCAAGACATCTCGTACTTGCTCACCGGCGTCTTCCGCAGCTTGTACACCGCCGAAGTGATAGGGGAGGAGGTGAGCTCGAATTTGATCAAGGCCCGCGGCAGCGAGGATGCGCGGCACGAGGAGTTCGTGGACCAGCTGCAGCAGGTAACAGGGTACCGCGCCCCGCTCGCTTCTCCGCGTGCCCACCCAGGGGCTGGCGGAGTCGCGTCTGCGGCTGTGCTGGGGACCCAGGGCGCGACTCAGCCTCTCGGAAAGTGTCAGCTCCTGTCGGCTGCAGCCGCTGTTCCAGGCACGGGGTACGCAGCTGGGAAAGAGCAGACCAAGTCCGTTCCCCCGAATGTCCTACGTTGTAGTGGAAGGACACTCTATACGCGCTCTTAGGCAAATACACAGTTTCTACACACATAAGGTGTATATCTGTAGCACCTATCTGTATATCTCTACACAGACAATTGCATATATAAGTGAAACGACAGAAAGCAGAATAGTTGTTTTCCTGGAGATGATAAAGCTAAATGTCACATCCGCTCTGGGGTGCCTGTCTTTGTGTCACAAACCACAATTTAACCACTGAGAGGCATCCATGCCCAGATTTTAGAAAGCATGCCCAGTCTCTGGAACACCAGCTCTGCTTCCTTATCTGTATAAGGAGGAAAGCAGCTGTCCTGAGTCCTCTGATAAGGCTGACTGCTGGCCACGCTGCCCACGACTTTCTTAAAGGAGTCTCAGCTGAATGCTTTCAAGCAGCTGAGGTGAATTCTGAAGGGGTCGACAGCTGGAGGCTTTCAGTTCACTATGCTCCCTGCAGCTAGGTAGCATGTCCTTCTATCTTGAGTGACACAACCCTCTGTCTACCCCAGGTGGTGTGTTAACTCGCATTTGGTATTTCAGAGTTTGGATGACAGACCTCTTTACTGAGAAGCCAGTAGTCAGGAGGCAGGATTTGAGACTTGGCACTGTTCCTGACTTTACTGTAAAAAGCTTTAAGCCATTTCCCTCCGTGGGTTCAGATCTGTCTGGTTAGACCAGGTGGTCTTTGCAGTTCTGTGACTGTTCTGTGCTTCACGGGAAACAATGCTGCTCGGGTGAGGCTGAGTCATCTCACCATATTTCTGTGCATCTGTTCACCCACCTGCCAGATTCGGGAGCTCTATAAGCAGCGGCTGGATGAAGTTGAAATGTTGGAGAGACACATCATTCAGGCCCATGCACGGGCCCTTGCGGAGAAAGAGCGGGCCATGCACCAGGCCAAAGTACAGTTCCTTGAGCCCTTTATCAAGATGCCTCCAGGTGTGTATGATGAGCTGCTCTATGCCCTTCACCCTAACCCCCCAGTTTTTAATATATTACTGTATTACCTCACTGAAAGAATGTGAAGTCGCTCAGTCGTGTCCGGCTCTTTGCGACCCCATGACGGTAGCCCACCAGGCTCCTCTCGTCCATGGGATTTTCCAGACAAGAGTACTGGAGTGGATTGCTGTTTCCTTCTCCAGGGGATCTTCCCAACCCAGGGATCAAACCCGGGTCTCCCGCACTGTAGGCAGACGCTTNTTGCGACCCCATGACGGTAGCCCACCAGGCTCCTCTCGTCCATGGGATTTTCCAGACAAGAGTACTGGAGTGGATTGCTGTTTCCTTCTCCAGGGGATCTTCCCAACCCAGGGATCAAACCCGGGTCTCCCGCACTGTAGGCAGACGCTTTACCGTCTGAACCTCCAGGTAATAGATGTCATGAAAATGAAAAATTGTGCATCAAAAGACTCTTACTAACAAAGTAAAAATGCAACCCACAGAACCTCTCTAGTCTTCTTTACAATGTCTGGAGAGTGAGCTGCACCAGTGTTGTTTCATTATCACAGAACACCCCAGTGTGCATGTCCCCAGAGCAGGGCATCTCACCTACTAGCCAGCACACAGCCCCCTGAGCCAGGGAGTCAGCATTGAGGCAGTGTTATCCTCCAGTGCACAGATGGCCCGCAGGTGTCCCTGCTGCTCCACGGCACCCGCTTCTCCTCTGTGGTCTGGCATCCTGTCTAGGGAGCCGTGTCGCATGCCACTGTCATGTCTCATTTTTATTTTTTATCTTTTTAATACTTTATTTTACTTTACAGTACTGTATTGGTTTTGGCATACATTGACATGAATCCGCCATGGGTGTACGTGAACTCCCAAACATGAACCCCCCTCCCACCTCCCACCCTACATCATCCCTCCGGATCATCCCCATGCACCAGCCCCAATCTTCCTGCATCCTGCATCGAACACAGACTGGCAATTCGTTTCTTACATGATAGTATACATATTTCAATGCTATTCTCCCAAATCATCCCACCCTCTCCCTCTCCCTCAGAGTCCAAAAGTCCACTCTACACATCTGTGTCTCTTTTGCTGTTTTGCATACAGGGTCCTCATTACCATCTTTCTAAATTCCATATATATGTGTTAGTATACTGTATTGGTGTTTTTCTTTCTGGCTTACTTCACTCTATATAATCGGTTCCAGTTTCATCCATCTTATTAGAACTGATTCAAATGTATTCTTTTTAATGGCTGAGTAATACTCCATTGTGTATATGTACCACAGCTTTCTTATCCATTCATCTGCTGTTGGACATCTAGGTTGTTTCCATGTCCTGGCTATTATAAACAGTGCTGCGATGAACATTGGGGTACATATCTCTTTCTATTCTGGTTTCCTCGGTGTGTATGCCCAGCAGTGGGATTGCTGGGTCATAAGGCAGTTCTATTTGCAATTTCTTAAGGAATCTCCACACTGTTCTCCATAGTGGCTGTACTAGTTTGCATTCCCACCAACAGTGTAANTCCTGGCTATTATAAACAGTGCTGCGATGAACATTGGGGTACGTGTCTCTTTCTATTCTGGTTTCCTCGGTGTGTATGCCCAGGAGTGGGATTGCTGAATCATAAGGCAGTTCTGTTTGCAATTTCTTAAGGAATCTCCACACTGTTCTCCATAATGGCTGCACTAGTTTGCCTTCCCACCAACAGTGTAAGAGGGTTCCCTTTTCTCCACACCCTCTCCAGCATTTATTGCTTGCACACTTTTGGATCACAGCCATTCTGACTGGTGTGAAGTGGTGTCTCATTGTGGTCTTGATTTGCATTTCTCTGATGAGTGACATGTCTCATTTTTAGACTTTGCATTTGCGACCCTTCTTTGAACTTTTCCTGTCTTTCATGTTCTTGACCATTGAGTTTCCCCCCAGGTTTTAAACTTTGTGGTAAAATGCACATAACATAAAATTTACCCTGTTAACTAGTTTTAAGAGTACAGTTCAGTGGTATTAAATACATTCATTACCTTGTACAAAACATCATCACCATCCATCTCCATAACTCTTTTCATCTCACACAACTGATATGCCCATTAAAAATACCTTCACAGTCCCTCCGTCCCTCCAGCCCCTGGCAACCACCATTCTACTTTGTGTCTCTGTAATTTTGACTACTCTAAGTAGTATTCATACAAGTGGACTCATGCAGTGTTTGTCTGTTTGCAGCTAGCGTGTTTCACTTAGTGTAATGCCCTCAAGTTTCATGCATATTGTAGCCTGTGTCAGAATTTCCTTCCTTCATACGTTAAATATTGTGCTTATATATTACACTTTGCTTATCCATTCATCAGCTGATGAACTCTTGGGTTGCTTCCAGGTGTTAGCTGTTGTGAATAATGCTGCTCTGAATATGGACGTACAAATACCTCTTTGAGATCCCACTTTCAGTTCTTTGGTTTTGTGTCTCGAAGGGGAATTGTTAGATCATATAGTAGTACTATTTTAATTTTTTGAGGAACCACCATACTGGTTTTCTCAGCGCCTGTACCATTTTTACTTTCCCACCAACAGTATACAGGATTCCCATTTCTCCATACCCTCACCAACACTTAGTTTCTAATTTTTTGATGGGGATGGGTGTGGGGTGGGAAGGGGTGTGTAGCCATCGCAGTCGGTTTGAGGGGGTACCTCATTGTGGTTTTAATTTTGCATTTCCCTGATGCTGAGTGACTTTGAGTATCTTTTCATGTGCTTATTTACCATTTGTGTATCTTCTTTGGAGAAATGTCTTTTCAAGCCCATTTTTTGAGGGGGTTCATATTTCACATATTTATTAGGAGCCATCGGGGAGGGGACCTCTCCCTGTCAATGGAGGAGCTCACAGTTTCTTCAGCCACTCCAGGCTTTGGCCCCGGGGGTCCTGAGGGTAGCTGGGCATGTTGCCATCGTCTTAGAGGGGCACTGGGAACTTGTAGGGTATGGCCAATTGATCATGACCAAGTACTTCGTGTTGAGGCTGAGTGTGGGCAGAATTACAGGGAGACCCCCACTGGTGAAGAATGCCACCAGCACCAGTTCCTTGGCACAGACATTCTTGAGGAAGGCCGCGATTCTCTCGGGCAGCCTGATCTTAGCGGCAGTGAGGGCGTGCAGAGCACTCCTCAAGCCCATTCTTAATCCATCGTTGTTGAGTTTTAGGAATTCTCTGTATATCCTGGTTATTAATCCCTTACCAGATATGTGATTTGAAAATATTTCTCTCATTCTATGGGTTGCGTTTTTCCTCTGATGCACAATTTTTAATTTTCATGAAGTCCAATTTGTTGATTTTTCTTCTGTTTTTTGTGCCTTTGGTGTTGTAGCTAAGAGATCATTGCTAAATGCAGTGTTGTGAAGTTTTGGCCCTGTGTTTTCTCCTAGAGCTTATTAGGTGTTGGTCTTGGATTTTAGGTCTTGGATTTAGGTCTTTGATTAATTTTGAGTTACATAGTGTTACAGAAGGATCCAACTTCATTCTTATACATAAAGATGTCCAGTTTTCCTGGCATCGTTTGTTGAAAAGACTGTCCTTTCCCTATTGATTGGCCTTGACGCCATTGTCAAAAATCATTTGACCATATGTATGAGGGTTTATTTCTGGGCTTTCTATTCTATTCCATTGGTTTCTGTGTCCACTTATGCTGGTACTATGTTCTTATTACAGTAGCTTTCTTGTAAGTTTTGAAATCAGTAAGTGTGGGTCCTCCAGCTTTGTTTGTTCAAGATTGTTTTGACTATTGGCTATTCCTTGAGATTCCATAATGGATTTTAGGATGAGTTTTACTAGTTCTGTCATAAAAAATGTCATTGGGATTTTGATAGAGATTTCATTGAATCCATATTTTGCTTTGGCTAGTATTGACACTTTTAAAAGAATATTTTGACTATGCTGGGTCTTCGTCCTGGCGCTCAGGCTCTTTATTGCTGTGCACCGACTTTTTCCAGCTGCGGTGAACAGAGGCTGCCCTCTAATTGTAGAGAGCCTTCTTGCATGGGCTTCTCCTTGCAGTGGCTTCTCTTGTGAGCACTGGAACTTTAGAACGCCGGCTCAGCAGTTGTGACTCATGGGCTTAGTTGCCCTGTGGCGTGTGGAATCTTCCCAAAGCAAGAGTCAAACCCGTGTCCCCTGCATTGGCAGGTGGATTCTCAAGCACTAAGGAAGTCCCAGTATTGGCATTTTAAACAATATGAATTCTTCTAATCCATGAACATGGAATGTATTTCCATTTATGTCCTCTTGTTTTGTATTTTTTATTGTATAAGTCTTTGATCTCCATGGTTACTTCTCAAGTATCATATCCTTTTTGATGCTCTTGGGAATGGAATTGTTTTCATAATTTCCTTTTCAGATTGTTCATTTTCGTGTATAAAAATGCATCAGATTTTTGTGTGCTCACTTTATGTCCTGCTACTTTGCTGAATTCACTTATTAGTTCTAAAAGAGGATTTTTTGTGTGTGAAATCTTTAGTGTTTTCTCTGTGTGTGTATGTATGCGCAGTCACTCACTCATGTCTGACTCTTTGAGACCCTATGGACTGTAGCCCACCAGGCTCCTCTGTCTTTGGGATTCTCCAGGCAAGAATACTGGAGTGGGGGGTTCCTTGGTGGTCCAGGGGTTAAGACTCCAGGCTTGCAGTGCAGGGGGCCCTGGGTCCGATCCCTGGTCGGAGGACTAGATCCCATATGATGCAACTACTATATGCTGCAGTGAAGATTGAAGATCAGACCTGGTACAGCCAAACAAATAAAAATGAATTAAAAAAAAATAGAATGCTGGAGTGGGTTGCCTGCCCTCCTCCAGGGGATCTTCCTGACTCAGGGATCAGACTTGCGCTTTCTGCATTATAGAAAGATTCTTTACTTCTGAGCCACTGGAGAATCCCACTGTTTTCAACTTATAAGATCCTATCACCCACAAACAGTAATAATTTTACTTCTTCCTTTCCAGTTTGGATGCCTTTTAATTCTCGCCTAGTTCTTCTGATTAGAACTTCTCGTATTGTTTACTGCAAATGGTGAAAGCGGGCATTCCTGCCTTGTTCCTGATCTTAGAGGAAAAGCTTTACGTCTTTCACCACAGAGTGTGACATTCGCTATGGGTTTTCATCCATGGGTTTCATTATGTTGAAATGGTTTCTGGTTGTCCCTGGTTCTTTGTGTTTATTTTTTCAATCATGAAAGGATGCTGAAGTTTTTCAGTCAATTTTCTGTATCAGTTGAGGTGATCATGGGACTCTTTCCCCTTCATTCTGTTACTGTGATGTATCACATTGATTGAGTTTTGTATGTTGAACCATCCTTGCATGGAACAGATCACGCTTGATAATGGTGAACTGTCCTTTCAGTGTGTTGCTGATATTTTGTGAGGATTTTTGCATCAGTGTTCATAATGGATGTAGACTTCTTGTAGTGTCTTTATCTGGCTTTATATCAGGGTAATGCTGGCCTCTTGAATGAGATAAGAAGGATTCCGTCCTCTTCAGTTTTTTTGTGAAAAATTTGAGGATTGATATTCATTCTTTAAATGCACTTGAGAAGAATGTGTATGCCATTATTGTTCGATAGAGTGTTCTATATTTCTGTTAGATCTAGTTAATCTATTGGGTTCTTTAAATCCTCTGTTTCATTACTTGTCTTTTGCCTCATTATTCTTTCTGTTATTATAAATGGGTACTGAAGTGTCCAACTAGTATTATCGTAGAACTATCTATTTCTCCCATCAGATCTGTCATTTTTTGCTTCAGTATTTTGATGATCTGTCATGAGACATGTAAATGTTGATGCTTATTATATATTCTTGCTCTATTGAATCTTTTATTAGTATGTAATGTCCTTCTTTGCTTTCTTTGCTTCTTGTAACCTTTTTTGATTAAAAAGTGTTTTTTTTTTTTCTCTATTAGTATAGCCACTTCCTCTCCTGATTACTGTTTGCATGGAAATCTTTTTTCATCTTTTCATTTCCAATCTATTTGAGTCATTGGATCTAAAGTGAGTCTCCTGTAGACAGCAATCTAGTTGGATCATGTATTTTTATCTATTCTGCCAGTTTTTGTCTTTGACTGGAGAGTTGAATCTACGTACCTTTAAAGTGAAAGAAAGTGATAGTCGCTCAGTCTTGTCCGACTCTTTGCAACCCCATGAACTGTAGCCCACCAGGTTCCTCTGTCCATGGAATTCTCCAGCCAAGAATACTGGAATGGGTTGCCATTTTCTCCTCCAGGGATCTTCTTGAACCAGGGATCGAACCCGGGTCTCCTGCACTGCCTGCATATTCTTTACCACCTGAGCCACCAGGAAAGCCAAATCACATTTAAAGTAATTACTCTTAAGGAGGAACTTCTGTCACTTTGCTATTTTTTGTCTTGTATCTGTTTTGTCCCTCATCTCCTGCATTAGTTCAGTTCAGTCGCTCAGTCGTGTCCGACTCTTTGTGACCCCGTGGACTGCAGTATGCCAGGCCTCCCTGTCCATCACCAACTCCCAGAGTTTACCCAAACTCATGTCCATTGAGTCAGTGATGCCATCCAACCATCTCATCCTCTGTGGCCCCCTTCTCCTTCTGCCCTCAGTCTTTCCCAGCATCAGGGTCTTCTCAAATGAGTCAACTCTTCACATCAAGTGGCCAAAGTATTGGAGTTTCAGCTTCAGCATCAGTCCTTCCAATGAACACCCAGGACTGATATCCTTTAGGATGGACTGGTTGGATCTCCTTGCAGTCCAAGGGACTCTCAAGAGTCTTCTCCAGCACCACAGTTCAAAAGCATCAATTCTTCAGTGTTACTGTCTTATTTTGTATTTAGTCAGTTTTTGTAGTGAAATGTTTAAATTTCCTTTTTTTAATTTTCTTTTGAGTATATTCTACAGCTATATTCTTTGTGGTTGCCTTAGGGATTACATTTAAAAGCCCCAAATTATAACATTCTCATTTGAATTTACACCAGCTTAACTTCAATAAATACAAAATTCTTTGTTTATTTACATCTCCATCCCCACCCCTATTGGTTGTTGATGTCACAGAATTACGTCTTTATTCATTGTGTGCCCAGAAATACCAACTAATCCGTTAGTCTTGTAAATTACGTAGAAAATAAAGACTTGGAGTTAGAAACCAAAGTCACTATAATACTAACTTTTATGATAATACTAGCTTAATATAATACTAACTTTTTATACTACTGTATATCTGGGGGGGCTTCCCAAATGTCACTAGAGGTAAAGAACCTGCCTGCCAGTGCAGGAGACATAGGAGATAGGGGTTACCTGGAGGAGGGAGGGCATGGCAGCCTGCTCCAGTGTTCTCGCCTGGAGAATCCCATGGACAGAGGAGCCTGGCGGGCTGCAGTCCATGGGCTATAGTCACAAAGAGTCACGACTGAAGCAACTTAGCACATAACTTTGAACTTGTTTTTTTGTTTGTTTGTTTGTTTTAGCTTTAATAGTTTTTTTTCCTTTAAATGTATTAGTCTCTTAAATCATGTAGAAAATTTTTATGATTATCCATGTATTTACCTTTACTGACATCTTTATTTCTTCATGTGGCTTGGAGTTACCGTCTAGCATCCTTTCATTTCACATTACAGAACTCCTTTGAGCATTGCCGGTCAGGTCTAGTGGTAACAAACACCCTCAGCTTCTGTTTATCAGGAAATGTCTTAATTTCTCCATCCCTTTGAAGGACAGTTTTTACTGGATATAGGATTCTTGGTTAATAGTTTTTCCTTTTAGCACTTTGAATATATTGACCCACTGCCTTCTGGCTTCCAAATTTTTTGATGAAAAGTCTACTGACAACTTTATTGAGGATCTCTGAATGTGATGAGTCACTACTGTCTTGCTACTTTCAAGATTCTCTCTTTGTCTTTCGAATGATTAATTATAACATGTGTCAGTATGAGTCTTATAATTCATGAGCTTCTTGGATCTTTATATTCATGTATTGCATTAAATCTGGGCCGTTTTCAGCCATTATTTCTTTAGATATACCCTCTCTGCCCCTTTCCCTTTTCTCTTCCTTCTAGGGCTCCCGCAGTGGGTATGTTAGTCACTTGCTGGTGTCCCACAGGCCTCTTAGGCTCTCTCTACTTTTCTTCAATCTTTTTTCCTTTTTGTTTGACTCAATAATTCCTTTTTTTTTGTATCTTCAAGTTCACTGATTCTCTCTCATGCCTGCTCAGATATGCTTTTGAATTTCTTTAATAATTAGCTTTTCATTTCAGTTAGTGTTCTTTTCAGTTCCAACATGTCTTTTTAGCTTCCTTATAGGTTTTCTGCCTGTTGATATTTACTTTTTTTTGTACATCATTTTCTTGATATTCTCCACATGTTCTTTTATTAACAGCTCTATGAGCATCTTCAAGACAGTTGTTCTAAGCCTTTGCCTAGTATAACTGCAGTCAGGTCTTTTTTCAAGGACAGTTGCTGTTGGTTTAATTTTTTCCTTTGAATGGGCCGTACTTTCTCATTTCTTTGTATGTTTTCAATTTTTTTTTGTTTCCAACTGGACGTTTGAATCTGATAATTATGTGATTAGAAATCAGATTCTCCCCCTTCCACAGAGCTTGCTGGTTATTTCGTAATTGTTTTCGGTTTTGTTAGTTATTGTTGGCTGTCTCTGCTGAGGTTCCGCCTGAGCTATAATCTTAAGGTTCTTTTCTGAACCCTTCCCTGAGTGTATGTGGTCACATTCTGATTTCTCCCTAACCTGCAGTTGTTTTTGAATGTCTTAGTCTTTAATATCTGGCTTTCAAAAGAGGGAAAAGAGAAAGATGAAGGAGGGGGGTGCTAGCCACTTGAACTCCCTAGAAGTCGCTTCCACCTGGAGGAGGAGGGCCATGCCACAATGTGGGAGGCGCTTCTTCGCCTGCACCTCTGTGGTCATTGGCCGTCAGAGCCCACATCCCAGGAATGTGGAGGACAGCCTCTTTTTGGGTCAGCCACACTGTGACGGGTTGTGCGTAGGTTGGCCCAGAAACACATGCACAGATGCCTGCCCTAGGACAGAGTGAGGGGTGGGAGCTGCTCCTATGCTAAGTTCACCGCAATTGCCTGTCCAGGTTTCCCCCCGGAAGTACAAGTCTTCAAGACGCCATAGTTACAGACTAGTTCAGTTAGACTGATTCTGCTAGTGCAGCCTGCGCCTGGGTGGAGAGACAGAGTCCTCGTGCTTTGTACGCCCAGCTCCCCAGGATCCTCTCTCTTGACAGTGTTTTTTGTTGTTTTTTAATTAGTTGTTTTGGCTGTACCTGGTCTTAGTTGCAGCATGTGGGATCTAATTCCCTGACCAGGGATCGAACACTGGCCCCTTGCGTCGGGCGCTCAGAGTGTTAGCCGTTGGGCCACCAGGGAAGTCCCCCCTGACAGTTCTTGAGAAGCCTTTCACTCTGTAAGGTGGTTCTAATGTTTCCTCGTGACCAAACTCCAATTCATGCTTGGCAGCAGCCCCATACAGATGATGCTGGTTGCCCCAGCCCTCCAGCACTTGGCTCCTCTCACTGCCGCACAGCAGGAGGCACAAGTGATGTTAGCCCTGATCACCTGGTCACCTGCGTGTCTCCACGTAAAGTTCTCCATGTTAGACTGTAACTGGCTAGTGTTTTGTGGAGAGGTATTCTCAAATTTGACCAGCAGATTTTTTCCTCATCAAATCGCCACACCAGTAGGGCTAAGAACTCTTTTCGGTCTACCATCTCTCTGATGATACTTTGTAACTTTTTTTGTCAAAGAAACTGGGTCATTTTTTCTATACATTTGTCTATAGGCTGGATTTTGCTGATTTCACCATCGTGGTATCATGTAACCTGTTCTTATGATCCCTGCATTCCTTGCAGTTCACTAGTTATTTCTAGAGACTTTACGAGATTTAAGTTCAACTTTTGAGAGGAGAGGGGGAGAGTCCAGTTCATAGATGGTGCTGTGTGCTCCCTTCAGGAGATGCATGGTGTTTGATATCTCCTGTTTTCATGATGCTGCCAGTTTTTGCCTAGATATATTGTTTCATTAGGGGTTACAAATTATAAAGCTAATGGTACTGAAATACTCCTATAAAGAGAAACTTTCCTGTGATGACTCTGATTACCCCAAGATAGGAGCAGAATTAATTCTTTCCCTTTATCTGCCAGTTTTTAAAAATAATGAGTTGGTTTCCCTAACGTCTTCCAAAGACGAGTAAAAAGGTTTGGCTGGTTGGTTTTCCTCATGGATTTCATAACTAGTTATGTTTACTGTCCGGCTGATGCTCAGATTGTCCCATCTTTAGCCGCTTGGAGCCTTTTCAAGTTGATGCCTGACTATTGGCATAACAGCGGTTGCCTATGGTAAACTTCCTTACTTTCTGGAATGATCAGATGTTCAGGTTCATCTTGTGTGTTTATTGCTCCAGACCTGGAATTGGCCATTTCTCCAAGAAGTCCTGGTACCTTATATTCCCCCCGAAGACTTTGATCTGTCATCCTGCATCCCTGAAAATCGTCATTTTCCAGGGCAGCAGAGACAGTGCTTTTAGGGCGTGGAGACCTGGCGTGTCCGTGGCCTGCAGGGAGGGAGAAGTAGAAGATACAGTGGCTTCAGAAAGCTCTACACTTATGGGGTCCTGCTGGGGACCAGATGATGGGTAAGACGCTTCACGAATGTTATTCCACACTTCCAACAGCCCTGCGAGATAGGTTTCCTCTCCATTTACAGGTGTAGGAATTGAGAGAGGAGCTCAGATGATTCCCTAAATTCCCACAGCTCAAAAGGGCTGGGACCCAGCTTTGAACTTGTGTGTGCTGTCAAAGCCCGTGTCTGTCTTCTGTCAGGAGGAGGGGGAAGGCCTGTTTTCCAGCACAGTGTCACACGGCTGTAGGTGGCTTCCCCTAGGGTGTGTGGGGCCCTGTCCCCTGGCAGGTCTGCCCTCGCTGAGGGAGTGAACACCCCGTGTACATTCCGTGTCTCCTGTCCCCCCTTCTCCGCAGCAGTCGTGTAGCTGCCAAACCCCCCCCTCAGTCGTGGATTCAGGCAGAGATGACTGGTAGTGGATTCTCGGGAGGATTTATTGGTTGCCTGCTGTCTGGCAAGTCCCCGGAGTCAGATACTGTCCCTGTCTTTGGTAGGATTCTTCTGGCTAGAGATCAGGGGAGATTACATAATTATTTGTTTGTTTGCTTTTAAGGAAAATGGAATAAAACATTGAGAACTGAGAAATAAACATCAGCCAAAAGCATTTCCCAATGACCTTCATTTTATTTTTTTACCCAAGATAATATTAAGTTATGGGCTTCTTAGGTGGTGCTAGTGGTAAAGAACCCCCCTGCCAATACAGATTTTAAGAGACATGGGTTTGATCCCTGGGTTAGGAAATTCCCCAGTGGGAAATGGCAACCCACTCCAGTATTCTTGACTGGAGAATCTCCATGGACAGAAGAGCCTGGCAGGCTGCAGTCCATGGGATCGCAGAGTCGGACACGACTGAGTGACTTAGTATGCAATATTAGGTTATAAGCAGACATTATCCACCCTGGTTTCTCAGCCTTCTGCTGGCAAGGTTTCTCTTTTTTATTTCAGAAATAGCAGAAGTAGAGACCTTAATCCAGTTCCCTGGACACCTTTCTGCTTCTGCTTCTTCTCAGGGTAGAGAGTGGTGTCCCAAAAACCTCTTTTGTAACTTGGATGATGGATCATGAAAATGATTATTTGAGGCACTGAAGTAACCTTTCTCTCTTTGCTGATACAAATGTCACAAAGGTGGTAAACACGTGTAAATTCTCCAGACAGAGGGAGAAAGAACAGAGTTTTGCAGAATGTTCTGTGCTTTCGTTCCCTTTCCTTGCTGGTGTCTTATCTGAATTATCTTTTGGGAAGGGGGCAGCCAGTGCCTTGCAGTCCCATGCTCAGGGGCAGGGTCCCTGTAGGAAGCCCGCCCTTCCTACAAGAGGTAACAAGGCCAGTGCAGGGTGCCCAAGGCTCACCTGGCCCACCGTCCACGCCTGAGGTGGAGAGAGATTTCCCAAAGCCCTGATAACAAGCTGGGCCCCACCAGCCCGCTCCTGCAGACACAGAACTGCCCACGGCCTAGGGGAGGACCTTGGAGGGAATGGTATCAGGAGAGAGAGGATACATCTCCTTGCCACATGGCCTGTGCTGTTTTTCAGGAAGCTTTATCTAATCTTTTAATATTTCAAATAGGCCATTGCCAAGTCCTTGGGAACTGGACTGGACTGGGTCAGTTTGGCATTGCTGCCACTCCCTGCTGAGGGCTCTGTATTGCAGAGGAGAGGCCTGGGATTCACATTTGCCCAGAATGACCCTTTCAGCTGTGGTTCTGGGATGGATCAATGAGAGGCTCTTTGTGAATTTTGGAAGGAAGCCTCTGTTCTCCAGAAACAGGAGTGGGCAGATGACTGAGCAGTTTTGGGTTTCATAGCAAGAGTCCAGATCGTGTCCTAAGAGCCTCTTGCTTCAGTGCTGTGGGCTGGAGTTCTTCATGATGAGCTAATTCCCTCACCTCTCTCCCACTCCGTAATCCCCTACATTCAAACAGCCTCCCCTTTATTTGGCTACAGCGCAGCTTGTGCGATCCTGGTTCCCCAGTGAGGGACCGAACCTGCCTCCCCTGCAGTGGAAGCATAACCTGTGCCCCCTGCAGTCCACATAACCCCTGGACCATCAGGGAAATCTCAGAAAGTCCTCTTAAAGCACCATGTTTGTTAATGGAACAAGCAACAAAGCTTGCAAACTTTCAAGTCTTCCATTCACCCTATTTATTCCTTAATTTTTATCAAAGTAGTAGTGCACGTGATTCTTTTCTTTTTGGGTTTTTTTTTTTTTTTTTTTTTTTGGCTGTTCAGTTCAGTTGCCCAGTCATTTCTGACTCTTTGCGACCCCATGGACTGCAGCACGCCAGGCCTCCCTGTCCATCGCCAACTCCCAGAGTTTATTCAAACTTGTGTCCATTGAAACGGTGATGTCATCCAACCATCTCATTCTCTGTCATCCCCTTCTCCTTCCACCTTCAGTCTTTCCCAGCATCAGGGTCTTTTCAAATGAGTCAGTTCTTCCCATCAGGTGGCCAAAGTATTGGAGTTTCAGCTTCAGCATCAGTCCTTCCAATGAATATTCAGGACTGATTTCCTTTAGGATGGACTGGTTGGATCTCCTTGCAATGCAAGGGACTCTCAAGAGTCTTCTCTAACACCACAGTTCAAAAGCATCAATTCTTCAGCACTAAGCTTTCTTTATGTTCCAGCTCTCACATCCATACAGGACCACTGGAAAAACCAAAGCTCTGACTAGATGGACCTTTGTCGGCAAAGTAATGTCTCTGCTTTTGAATATGCTGTCTAGGTTGTTCGTGACTTTTCTTCCAAGGAACAAGCGTCTTTTAATTTCATGGCTGCAGTCACCACCTGCAGTGACTTTGGAGCCCAAGAAAATAAGGTCTGTCACTGTTTCCACCATTCCCCATCGGTTTGCTGGGGGGTTCTGGCTGTGCTGAGTCTTTATTGGTGCACTCGGACTTTCTCTAGCTGGAGTGAGCAGCGACTGCTCTCTAGTATGCAGTGCGTGGGCGTCTCAGTTTCGTGGGTTCTGTTGCACAGCACAAGCTCGAGGCATGCAGGCTTCAGCAGTTGAGGCTCGCGGGCTCTAGAGTGCAGGCTAAGTAGTTTTGGCGCACCAGCTTAGTTGCCTCACCGTCTGTGGAATCTTGCCGGACAAGGGATTGAACTCATGTCCCCTGCATTGGCAGGCAGAGTCTTAACCACTGGACCACCAGGGAAGTCCTGTGTACATGGTTTTAAAAAATCAAATAGTTTAGAAACACTTCTAATAAAATAGAAAAAATCCTCACCTACATATGTCATTACACATTTGTCCAAACCCATAGACTGTAGAATACCAAGAGTGAATCCTAATAGAAACTTGAGGGTTCATGTGATAATGGTGTGTCAGTGTCGGAATCTTCAGTGGTAAGGGGTGTTGATAAAGGGGGATGCTGTGCATGTGTGGGGGCAGAGAGTGCATGGGGAACCTCTGTACCCTCTTCTCAATTTTGCTACAAATCTAACACTGCTCAAAAAGTCTGTTGGAAAAAAATCCTCCACCTCACCTTTCCCAACTTCAGGCCACTTGCCAGACACGGCCATTTTTAGCTCTAATTCTTCTGGAAGCCTCTCAATAATATACCTTTTCTACTGTTTCCATGCTCATCAACCCAAGATGTTATTTATCAACTTCCCATTCTATTAAATGAGATCTCCTCTCCTGTGTCTGCTGGTCGGTTGGTGGTTTGCTGATCTAGCTGGGCTTAGCTGGCTAGACCAACGTCCAGCTGTGCGTCCAGCTGAACATGGTTCCCTGCTGCATGTTGGTTTCAAGTCAGCTCCATGTGGATTCCTGCTGGGGTCCGGGGTGAAGGGCCAGGAGCTCTTCTCATGACGATGGCAAAGACACAAGAGGGAAGGCTCAGCTAAACAAGCACCTTTCAAAATCCTGCCAGCATCTCATGGTCAGTGCACGTCATACGGCCAACATCAAGGGTGAAGAAGTGGGCTCTGTCTCTGGTAATAGGAACTGCACACTCACATGGATACAGAGAAGAGTGAAAAATGGGGGCCACTGATCAATCTACTCTATTTCTCCTAACGCTTTTTTATTGATCTCTCTGCGAGTAACCATATTTTGGCTTAAATAATACCCCAACACAGCCTTGCCCAGTGGTTGGCCTCTTGTAAGTGACCAACTAAAATACTCACTGGTGAGTTTCTTAAATCTCAAAATCACTGAAGAATTCTGTTAGGTGGTTTAGGCTGGGAGGATGAAGAAAGCTTGAGTGTAGTTTCTTTGACATCAGTCTGCCTCGAAACACCTTTTCTCATTCCCTTCTGTGTAGTGAAGACCATCTTCAGATGGTGTGTGGACAACGAGTTGCTGCGGAAGCACCATTTGATCTGCCCAAATGATTACTACAGCGATGCGGTGCCATTCTGCTCTGCACCTAAAGGTAATGCGTCTGTACTGCCTTCGAGCCTCTGACGCCATTCCAGGGAAGTTCTTTAGTAGCAGGACCACAGCAGCCACCTTTGTGCCATTTCCTTGTTCATAGATCTTTTGATCGTGGCTATTGGGAGGGCCAGCTCTGAGCATGCCACTTCCTCACTAGCTTACTAACTCCTATGAGATAAAAGTCTCAGCTTCTCAAAGTGATGATATCCTAGTCAGTTGCTCAACAACAAGATGCGAAATTATTTTAAAATGTAGTTGAATGAATCACGAGAGGGCAGATCTGCAGGTATAGACGAGCAAGGGAGCAAGTGTCTCATGGGCTCGGAACACAGACCTAAGGGTTCTGCGACTTTGAGTGTGGGGAGAAGGTTGGGAGCAGCGAAGGCTGTGTGTGTGTGAATGTGATATGGGGCTAGTTTCCTGCGCTGTGGCAGGCAAGATCCTCTGAGAATGAGTGGGGTGGGAAGCTGTCTTGCGGGCTTAAGCAGGAAGGTAATGTTTTGGAAGTGTCACCGGGTAGATTCTGTGACCAAACATCTGGATGGCAGCCTGGTGGTGCCAGGCTCCAAAGATAAGCTCGTCAGCAGCCCTAGTCAGTGGAACTCTGATGATCTCTTGGGAGTTTGGAGCTGAGAAAGCCTTTTGGGATACGAGAATGGGGGTCCAGAGAATCAAGGATGTAGATGAAGAGAGAGTTTAACTGACGGCCTAGGCCATGCTGACAGGTGAAGCCAGAAAGAGGAAGCAGAACCAAGTGCCTGGGATACTCAGCCACTTAGTTTCCAACCAACTTTCAAATACTATCTTAGGCAGGTAAATAAGGATAGAGTTAACATGTACTGAGGATTTTTTTTTCCCTGTGGGATCTGGTTCTATTTCTTTTTCAGATCAGTTTTATTGGACTATAGTTGATTGACAGTGTTGTGTTATTTTTAGGCGAGTCAGTATACACATACATATAGTCCACTCTTTTTTAGATTCTGTTCCCATATAGGTCATTGCAGAGTACTGAGTAGGTGTTATCGAGCATTCACCTGGCACTGTGCTCAGAGATGTGATGGTACCAGTTTCACTGCTGGCAATGTTGAATATCCTCATTTAACCTTTTGGAGATGAGTTTACAGTCTACAAAGCTAATACAAACTTTGATTTCTCATGTGAGCCTTTTAAAAAGCGTGTTCACGTATGCAGTATGTGTCCATGTGTATGTGTGACAGTGGGCCTCTCCGGTTCTTGGCCATGTTGGACAAGTGAACAGATAATACAGTATGAACACTAGAGTCTCAAGGATGCAGAGTAAGTTCCAGGAGTAACTGAGATGCCAAAGGGCAATTATTTAATACAGCTAGTGTGGGAAATATCAACATTTAGAAAAAGGAAGCTAGCGGTGCCTTTGATAATTTCATTTAGTCATCTTGGATGGGTCACCTCTTCCCCTGGGTCTGGTAACTTCATGTTTTTCCTGGTGCCACAGGTGTCTCTGTCCCTGGATATTCAAAACAGACATTTAGTTCTGAGAAACGTTCCATCCCAAAGAACGAGCTGACCAAGAAGCCTGCATGCAGGAAGATGTCCTCTCCATCTGCGGAGGAGACGGACTATACTATGGACAGCCTCACATGGGACTCGTCTCTTAAGGCCAAACTCAGATCCAGAGCAGCCATCAAGGTGAGTCTGAAGCCAGTGTGCGGTGGTGGGGGGGCAGGGCCGTGATGAGGGGGAAGGGGGTCCAGGTTATACACGTCATAATGAAGCCACAGCAAAACAGGAGGGTGTCCTTGGCCATCTGGGGTCACGGGATCAGCAAGATGTCAATGCACACGCCCCCTCGGCCTCCCATTGACTCCATCCTTTTTCTCACATTTCAAAGAAAACAGGTTTACCGAAGAATAAAAACTGGATGAACCATTTGCGGGTGCCCCAGAGGCAGCTGGAGCGGCTTCAGCTTGCCAGGATGGAGAGTCGGAACCACTTCCTGAGAAACCCTCGCTTTTTCCCTCCTAACACTCCGTGGGGAGGCAAGTCTCTTCTCTTTCCTCCCAAGAAGCCAGCACGGGTAGGAGACTTCCAGGACGGAGAGCTGGAGGAGAGGTGCGTCTTCTCCTCACTTGTATTCCCAGAGACTCGGACCCTGTACAGGGAGGCACGGAAAGAAGGTCGTGGGTCTGCCTTGGCTTCTGGAGGGTCCCCGAGGTTTGGGGCCCCGGGGTCAGGATCCGAGTCGAGCAGGGCTTCCGGGCTGCCCGCGGGTGTGGCCTTGGGACATCCCCAGAGTCCTGGCTTTGTGCTTTTCTGACCTTTTCTTGAGGAACAGGGGTTAGTGTCGGCCCTTTGCTTATATCTGAACAGCCTGGGTCAAATGGGAGGCATCTCTATAGCCGTGTGCTCCTGCCATTACATTCATGTGTCTTGGATAATAAAAATGTTCAAAATCTGCTTAAGGACAAGTAACTAGTACAGATAGTGATTTTTCTTTAAAAGAGTGTGTGCGCTCAGTCACTCAGTCGTGTCCGACTCTTTGGGACGCCGTGGACTATAGCCCACCAGGCTCCTCTGCCCATGGAATTTTCCAGGCAAGAATACTAGAGTGGGTTGCCATTTCCTACTCCAGGGNTAACTAGTACAGATAGTGATTTTTCTTTAAAAGAGTGTGTGCGCTCAGTCACTCAGTCGTGTCCGACTCTTTGGGACGCCGTGGACTATAGCCCACCAGGCTCCTCTGCCCATGGAATTTTCCAGGCAAGAATACTAGAGTGGGTTGCCATTTCCTACTCCAGGGGATCTTCCTGTCCCAGAGGATTCAACCTGCACCTCCTTACCCACTGAGCCACCTGGGCAGCCGTTTGGCTATATTTCAGTAAGTGCCCATACAAAGGGAATGATTTGCTTCACGGGTTCATAATTTTAATGGACTTAAAATGATTAGTGTGGGACTTCCCTAATGGTCAGGGGAATAAGACTCTGTGCTCCCCAGTTCCAGGGCTCAGGTTCGATCCCTTGTCTGGGACCTAAATGCCACCTGCCACAAGTAAAGATCCTGCCTGCTGCAACAAAGACTTGGTGCAGCCAAATAAACTGGAAAAAAAAAAACCACACTATTAATGTTTATTTATTAGAGAAATAATGTTTTTATTTAAAAAAAAAAGAAAAGAAAAGAAAGTATTTATTGAGGCTTCACTGGTGGTCCAGTGAGAAAGATTCTGTGCTCCTAATGCAGGGGGCCTGGGTTTGATCCCTAGTTGAGGAACTAAGATCCCAGAGGCCACTTGGTGCAGCCAAAAAGAAAAGAGAAAAACCAAAAATGAAAAGATTTGCTGAGAAAAAATAGCACCTATATAAAACATCCAATTAACATATTGGTGTTCGGGATTTTGTATGTAGCAGAGCAGCTCCTCGCTGTGATCTATTGAAAGTCAGCCCTCGACACGAGGGTTTGTAAAAGTAAAATGAATTTACAAAAACATACTGGTGTTTAAGCTTCCAGAGTTTTCCCTGTGCTATGTGTAGCTATATACATCTTCACAAAGATTCAATCTTGCTGTAAAATTGTTCTGTGACCTGCTTTGCCAACAATAAGACCCAAAGGATGATGCGTTGCCAATCTCTTTGATGGCTTGAATGTATTTATTTTCCATGAATCACTTACAGGGATGAAACTAACAGCCTCTCTCACCCTCCCTTGCCCTCCCACAGTTGTGCTGATACTCCAGTGTTTCTAGCTAAGCCCTCCATCGGATTTTTCACAGATTATGAAATTGGACCAGTTTATGAGGTAGGAATCTGGTTTCTTTACTTATCCCACTCTGCTTCCTTATTTTTAAAAAGTCTTTGCCATGGAAATTTAAAAACATGCGCACACACACACACACACACAGGCCATACACAAAACTAGGGAAAAGATTGTCATGTTCCCTTATGTGTCCATCACCCAGCTTCAGTAGTTACCTGCATCCAGCAAATCAGGTTTCATCTGTTGCCCCATAATCTCAGGTGTGTGTATCTGTGTGCACATGCGTACACTGGAGTATTTTAAGGGAAAGCTTAGACAGCATGTCATTCTTCAGTTAATACTTTAGTGAGTGTCTCTTAACAGGTAAGGACTTTTAAAGAATAACCATCATCACACCCAGCAATATTAACAGTGATTGCTTAATATCAGCTAATATCCACTCATGTCTGATTTTTATCCACTTATTTTTTTAACTCAATTTATAATTGGTTTCTTTAAATCAGAATTCAAATATTGCGTTTGGTTAGAGTATCTCTTATTTCATCCCACATTTTTTAAAATAATTCCTCCATCCTTTTATTTTTTAAAATGCTGTTTGTTTGTAGAAGAAACTGTAATTTCTTACAGCCTGAATTTGGCTCATTGCTTTATTTATCTGTTTTTGGCTGTGCTGGGTCTTTGTTGCTGTGCGGACTTTCTTCTAACTGGAAAGTGGAGGCAACTTTCTCATTGCAGTGCACTGGCTTCCCATTGTGTGGCATCTCTTGTTGCGCAGCACAGACTCTAGGGCGCCAGGGCTTCCGTAGTTGCAGCGGGGGCTCTGTAGCTGTGGCTCAATAGCTGTGGCGCGCAGGCTCAATAGCTGTGGCGCGCAGGCTCAGTTGCTCCATGGCATGTGGGAGCTTCCTGGATCAGGGATCAAGCCCGTGTCTCCCACACTGGCAGGTGGGTTCTATGCCACTGAGCCGCCAGGGAAGCCCCGGCTTTACTTTTATTTTCCAGTGTCGTGTTAGCTTCAGGTGCACAGCAAAGTGATTCAGTGATACGTATACATGTATCCTTTTTCAAATTCTTTTCCTATTTAGGTTATTATAGAATTATATTGAGTAGAGTCTACTGTGCGATACAATAGGTCCATATTGACTATCTTTTTTATATAAATGTGTATATGTTAATGCCAAATCCCTAATTTATCCCTCCCCCCACCTTTTTCTTTTGATAACTGTAAGTTTGTTTTTGAAGTCTGAGTCTGTTTCTGTTTTGCAAATAAGTTCATCTCTATAATTGTTTAGAAATCCACCTATAAATGATATGCTTTTTGTCATGTTTGTCTGACTTCACTTGAGAGAATAATCTCTAGGTCCGTCCAGGTTGCTGAAATGGCGTTATTTCATTCTTTTTTCTGGTTGAGTCATATTCCATTGTATTAATACGTAGGTATCTTGTCTTCTTTATCTATTCTTCTGTTATGGACATTTAGGTTGCTTTCATGTCTTGGCTATTGTAAGTTGTACTGCAGTAAACACTGGGGTGCATGTATCTTTTCAAATCACATTTTTTCTAGATACATGCCCTGCAGGGGGATTGCTGGATCATACGGTGGTTCTACGTTTAGCTCTAAGGAACCTCAGTACTAGTCTCCATAATGGTGTTCCCAGTTTACATTCCCGCTAACGGAGCAGGACGGTTCTGTTTTCTCGGCACTCTCTCTAGCACTGATTGCTTGCAGAGGTCTTCTGTTTTCTTTATTTATGGGTGCGCTGGGTCTTGTTTGTCGTGTGCAGTCTTTCTCTAGTTGTGGCCAGTGGGGGCTGCTCCTTCCCAGGCCAGGGGTCAAACCCACATCCCCTACAGCGGCAGAGGGGCTCTTCACTGCTGGACCACCAGGGAGGTCCTTGTAGAGTTTTTGAGGAAGGCCGTTCTGATTGGTGAGGTGATACCTTCTGGTAGTTTTGTTCTGCATTTCCCTAATTAGTGATGTTAAATATCTTTTCATGTGCTTTTTGGCCATCTGTGTGTCTTCTTTAGGAAAATGTCTATTTAGATCATCCACCCGTTTTTTGGTTTGTTGTTCCTTTGATATTGAGCTGAATGAGTATATTTTGGGGATTAACCTCTTGCCAGTTGCTTCATTAGCAAATATTTTTTCCCATTTTGTAGGGTGTCTTTTTTTTAATGGTTTCCTTTGCTCTGCAAAAGCTTTTAAATTTAATTAGATCCCATTTGTTTATTTTTGTTTTTATTTTCATTACTGTAGGCGGTGGATTGAAAAAGATATTGCTGCCATTTATGTCAAAGAGTGCTCTGCCCATGTTTCCCTCTAAGAGGTTTATAGTGTCTAACCTTAGATTTAGATCTGTAACCCATTTTGAGTCTATTTCTGTGTATGGCGTTAGAGAGTGTTCTAATTTCCTTCTTTTACATGTAGGTGTTCGGTTTTCCCAGCATCACTTATTGAAGAGACTGTTTTTTCTCCATTGTATAGTCTATTTTTTAAAAATTTGTTTGGCTGCACTGGGTCTTAATTGTGGTATGAGGGCTCTAATTTCCTGACTAGGGGTTGAACCCAGCCCCCTGCCTTGGGATCATAGAGTCTTAACCACTGGACCACCAGGGAAGTCCCTCCATTGTGTATTCTTGCCTTCTTTGTCATAGAGTAATTGACCATAGGTGCATGAGCTTGTTTCTGGGCTTTCTATCCTGTTCAATTGAGTATTTCAGTTTTTGTTCCAGTACCATATTGTTTTGATTACTGTAGCTTTGTGTTCTAGTCTGAAGTCAGGGAGCCTGATTCCTCCAGCTCTGTTTTTCTTTGTCAGAATTGCTTTAACTATTCAGTCTTTTTGTGTTTCCATACACACTTTAGAAGGTTTTGTTCTAATTCTGTGAAAAATTCCACTGGTAATTTAATAAGAATTGCATTGACTCTATAGATTGCCTTGAGTAATACAGTCATTTTGATAGTATTGATTCTTCCAATTCAAGGATATGCATGGAGTATTTTTCCATCTGTGTCATCTGCAATTTCTTTCATTAGCATCCTGTAGTTTTCAAAGTAGAGGTCTTTTGCTTCCTTAGGTAGGTTTATTCCTAGGTAATTTATTCTTTTGGGTGCTATGGTAAATGGAGTTGTTTCCTTAATTTTTCTTTCTCCTCTTTTCATTGTTAGTATATAGAAATGCAAGAGATTTCTTTTTTTTATTTTTTTAAGAGATTTCTGCGTATTAATTTTGTATCCTACAACCTTACTGTGTTCATTGATAAGCTCTAGTAGTTTTCTAGTAGAATCTTTCGGATTTTGTCTGTATAGTATCATGTCATCTGCAAGCAGTGATAGTTTTACTTCTTTTCCAATTTGGATCCTTTTACTTCTTTTTCTTCTCTGATTGCCATGGGGTTAGGACTTCTAAAACTCTGTTAAATAAAAGTGAAAAATGTGGGTATCCTTATCTTATTCCTGATCTTGGAGGAAATCCTTTCAGTTTTTTCCTTTCAGTACTTTCCCCTCTATGTCCGCTTAATGGAAACTCTTTCATAAGTGGGTGTTCACTTTTGTCAGAAGTGTGTTTCTGCATCTGTTGTGATGAGTGTATGTTTTTTATTCCTCAGCTTGTTTATGTGATGTATCACACTGCCTGGTTTGTGGATATTGAAAAATCCCTGCACGCTTGGGATGAAGCCTACTTGATCATGATGTATGATCCTTTTAATGTATTGTTGGATTTGGTTTGCTAGTATTTTGCTGAGGATGTTTGCATCTATGATCATCAGTTATATTGGCCTGGACTTTTCTTTTTTTGTGGTGTCTTTGTCTGGTTTTGGTACCAGAGTGATGGTGGCCTCATAGAATGCGTTTAGGCGGGTTTGTTCCTCTGCAACTTTTTGAAAGAGTTTCGGAAGGACAGGTGTTGACTCTTCTCTAAATGTTTGATAGAATTTGCCTGTGAAGTCATCTAGTCCTGGAATTTCATTTGTTAGAAGTTTTAAAAACACAGTTTCAATTTCGGTACATATGATTTGTCTGTCCCTATTTTCTATTTCTCCCTGGTTCGGTCTTGGAAGGTTGTATATTTCTAAGAATTTGTCCATTTCTTGCCGTTTCTTGGCTTAGAGCTGCCTGTGGTAGTTGCTGTGTTTCTCTGTCATCTCATTTTGTCTAACTTTCTGTGTTTCCGGTCTCGGTTGCTCAAGCTGCAGGGCTCCATCTCTCCTTGCCTCTGGTATCTGTCCCCTGGCGTGTGAGGTGGGTCCACGGCCTTGGGCAGGCCTCCTGCGGGGAGGGACTGGTGCCTGCCCTCTGGTGGGTGCAGCTGGGTCCCGTCCCTCTGACGGGCAGGCCCGTGTCAGGAGTTGTGTTTAAGGCAGCCGTGGGGTCAGGACCTCTTTCGGCGGCCTGTCTTCTGATGGGCGGGGCCGTGTTTCCATCCTGTTGTTGTTGAGGGGTCCCAGCACTGGGGTCTGCAGCCTGTTGGGTGGTGTCAGGTCTCAGTGCCAAAGTGCCACGCTCCGGGAGAGAGCACACCAACGGGTGTTCCCTGGGGTGTCCACCGCCACTGTCCTTGCCCCTATAGCGAGCCACCGCTGACCCCCGCCTCCCCGGGGGACCCTCCGAGACGCACAGGTAGGTCTGGCCCAGGCTCCTAGGAGTTGTTGCCTTGTCCTGAGTTCCAGTGCTCGTGTCACATCGTTTTGTGCCCTCCAGCAGTCCTGTGTGGCTTCTGCACTCGAGCCCTGCTGGCCTTCAAAGCCAGGTGCTCTGGGAGCTATTCCTCCAGATGTCAGACCCCCAGGCTGGGGAGTCTGATTGGGGGGCGGGTGTCAGAACTCTCACTCAATTGCAATGTGATTATTTTCCAGTTTGTGGTCACCCACTTGGCGGGTATAGGATTACATTATTATGGTGGAAGTGCCCTTCCTACCAACTTGTTGTGGCTTCTTTGTCCTTGGGTGGTAGAACATCCTTTTCGGTAGGTTCAAATCTTTTTTGTCGATGGTTGTTCAGTGGTTAGTGGTGATTCTGGTGTTTTGTAAGACGAGTTGACCTCAGGTCCTTCTTTGCTTTCTGTCTCAGTTTGACTCTTGCTGATTGCTTTATTGTGGTGATGTTCAACATATTCTTTTATCCTCCATATTTTCTGTAAACTTGTTAGACGTAGAGGCTTGATTAAATTCATGTTCAAGATTTTTTTTTAATTTTTTGGCAAGAATACTTCTTTGGTGGGAGTGTATATTTCTTACTGTATCCTATCAGGAAGAGTGTGATACATGGTTTCCCCATTATCAGTGATGAATGGCTTCAGGTGTTATGAGCCTAATTTACTGTTTACAAAGGTCTTGCCAGCCCCTCATTTAATGCTTTAGTAGCATTAGATGGCTGTTGCCTAGATCAATTTTTTTTTAATTAAGGGTTATTAAAGGGTGACTTCAAATTCTATTCTTTCTGCATTTATTATCTGTGATTTTCTGTTTTTTAAAAAAACCTTCCCTCAAACTTCCCTTTATTTCCCCTCTTCTTTTTACTCTCCTTACTCCTGGAGATAACTGTTTCTATTAGTTTGGGTTCTTCCATTGTTTCTTTTTGAAACCGTAGGCAAATATGTAGGTATATTTGAACGCTGTCTCCTACTTACTGTCCTCAGTTCAGTTCAGTCGCTCAGTCGTGTCCAACTTTGTGACCCCATGGGAGGCAGCACGCCAGGCCTCCCTGTCCATCACCAACTCCCGGAGTTCACTCACACTCATGTCCATTGAGTCGGTGATGCCATCCAGCCATCTCATCCTCTGTCATCCCCTTCTCCTCCTGCCCTCAATCTTTCCCAACATCACGGTCTTTTCAAACGAGTCAGTTCTTTGCAGGAGGTGGCCAAAGTATTGGAGTTTCAGCTTCAGCATCAGTCCTCACTCCTCTGCACCTTGCCGTTTTCACTTAACAGTATATCCAGTGAGCTTCAAGAGCTGTGTGTAGAGACTTTCCTCGTTCCTTTTCCCAGCTTCGCTCTTGATGCTTGCCTTCCTCCATCCTGGAGAATCAGGCCAAGACCAAGCTTGGGAGTGACCAGTTCTGTTCATTAGGTATACATGTAGCTATGTTTACTGGTGACAGTCCCTTCACATACATATGCACTGTACTTTACAGTTTAAAGAGCACTTGCAAATCCATATTTCTTTAGGAGCTCTTATCCACTGTCACGCAGCATGCAAAAGCACACTGGTAGGTCAGTCATTTAGGCTAAATGTTAAAGAAAGCATCTGTCTACTTGAGCATAACAGTCACTCTCTTTTGGACTTGTGTGTGTGGGACTTCTGTGTCCAGTCATCACACTTCAAAGATGGTGAGGTTGGCAGACTCAGAGAAAGAGAGCTAAAATTATTTCACTTTGGGCATGGAATGGGCAAAGAGAGAGCTGCTGGGAGACAGACAAAAGGCATTTCTATAGGACCTGCAGGTGCCCACTGTGGGGCCTGGAGATGAAGCAAGCACCGGCTGTGTAGGACCGTCTTCCCCTCCTGTCTTTATTCTTTCATGGCACACTTTTATTTATCTTTCCCACCAGGTTGAAACCCACATGGGCAGGGGTTAATTCTAGGTTTGTTTAAACCATTTTGGTATTAGTACTCACAGATGGTAGGTCTGTTGACTGAATTACCTGAATACTGGTCTACCACTTAGCCTTGCTTACTCCTAGTACAGAGTAAATCAAGAACAAAGGAAAGGAGCCCCATTTTTCTGTATAAAAATATAACATGTGTGTATGTGTGTGTGTACCTCCCAAGAGCTTTGTTTGTGGGTCGCCCCCCAGCAGGTATGGGACTTAAATATATCATGATTGCATTCCTCCTCCCGTCTCATTGTGGCTTTTCTTTGTCTTTGGATACCTTTTTTGATAAGTTCTAGCTTTTTCTGTCGATAATTGTTGAGCAGTTATTTATGATTTGGGTGTTTTTGTGAGAGGGGCTGAGCTTGCATCCTTCTCTTCCCTTTTGTCTGCCATCTTCCCCAGGGGTTTGGATAAGGTGGTGAGTGACAGGTTATAAGCGGTTTTAAAGATATCTTTTCCTTTAAAAGGTTGCTAAATATGCAGACTGTTTAAATATATAGGCAAGTATATGTAAAAGAATGTTAAAATTAAAGTATAGTGTAATGATTATGAGTAGGATCTTTGAGTCCATATGGTTGGACGAAACCACTCATTGCACAGAGAATCATATATAATTAGCACATTTCAGGGAAGGATATACAGTATCATTTTTTCATAAACTTTTGTTGACGCTGATGAAACCTTTTATTTAGTTTGTAATTTGGGGGATTTAAAAAATTGAATTATAGTTGATTTACAGTGTTGTGCTAATGTCTGCTGTATAGCAAGGTGGTTCAGTTAAACATACATACACGTTCTTTTTTTTTAAATACTCTGTAGCATCAAGGTTTATCATAGGATACTGAAGATCGCGCTCTGTGCTATACAGTAGGACTGTTGTCTGTCCATTCTGTAATAGCTTACATCTGCTAACCCCAATCTCCAACTCCATCCTTCCCCCAACCCCCTTGGCAGCCAAGTCTGTTCTTTATGTCCATGACGCTCTTTCTGTTTCATAGACAGGTTCGTTTGTGGTATATTTTAGATTTCACGTGTAAGTTACATCATTGGTATTTGTCTTTCTCTTTCTAACTTAGTATGATAATCCCTAGTTGCACCCATGCTGCTGCAGGTGGTGTTATTTTGTTCTTTTTTAATTGCTAAGTAGTATTTCATTGTATATAAGCACCACAGCTTCTTTAGTGATTCCTTTGTCGATGGACATTTAGGTCGTTTCCCTGTATTGGCACCATTGCCTGTTGTGAATAGTGCTGCTGTGAACACAGGGGTGTATTCATCTTTTTGGATTAGAGTTTTATTTGGATATGTGCCCCGGAGTTGGCTTGCTGGTAATTCTGTTTTTGGTTTTCTGAGGAACATTCCATACTGTTTTCCACAGTGGCTGTACCAACTTACATTCCCACCCACCAGCAACGTAGGAGCGTTCCCTTTTCTGCCAAGGGCAGAGTTGTCCACATCCTCTCCAGCATTTGTTATTTGTAGAGTTTTTAATGATAACCATTCTGACTGCATAAAAAAATGAGGTCAGAATGGCCTCATTGTAGCTTTTATTTGCATTTTTCTGATAGTTAGTGATGTTGAGCCTACTGACCATTTGCATTTCTTCCTTGGAGAGATGTCTGTTTAGGTCTGCTCATTTTTCGATTGGGTTCCTTGTTTTTTTATTGTTGAGTTGTTTGAGCTCTGTGTATATTTTGGAAATTAACTCCTTAATGGTCCTATGGTTTGCAGATATTTTCTCCTATTCTGTGGGTTGTCTATTCAAATTTTTTTTTTAAGTTTTCCTTTGCTGTGCAAAAATTTGCGAGTTTGATTAGGTCCCACCCGTTTATGTTTGGTCTTACTTATGCTGCCTTGGAAGACTTGACTTAGAAAACGTTGATACGGTTTACGTCAGAGAATGTTTTGCCTATGAGCTTTTCTAGGAGTTTTGTGCTTGTTAATGCCTGTTTTATGTATTTGGGTACTCCTGTATTAGGGACATTTATGTTGAGCATAAAATCCTCCTCCTGTCTTTTTTCTTCATATGGTATCTTTCTTTATGGCCTTTGTTTTAAAGTCTGTTTTCTCTGAAATACCTTTCCTATCCCCTTACTTTCAATCTGTGTGTTTCCTTTGCTCTAAAGTGAGTCTCCTGCTGCTGCTGCTGCTGAGTCGCTTCAGTCGTGTCCGACTCTGTGCGACCGCATGGACTGCAGCCCACCAGCCTCCTCCATCCATGGGATTTTCTAGGCAAGAGTGCTGGAGTGGGTGCCATCGCCTTCTCCAATGCATGAAAGTGAAAACTGAAAGTGAAGTCGCTCAGTCGTGTCTGACTCTGTGCGCCCCCATGGACTGCAGCCCACCAGGCTCCTCCGTCCATGGGATTCTCCAGGCACGAGCACTGGAGTGGGTTGCCATTTCCTTCTCCAATGCAGGAAAGTGAAAAGTGAAAGAGAAGTCGCTCAGTCGTGTCCGACTCTTGGCGCCCCCATGGACTGCAGCCCGCCAGGCTCCTCCGCCCGTGGGATCCTCCAGGCACGAGCACTGGAGTGGGTGCCATCGCCTTCTCCAGGGGCAGCATATTGTAGGCCCTTGTTTTTTTGTTGTTGTTGTTGTTTTTTTTTTAATCCAGTCTGCCACTCTGGGTCTTTTGACTGGATCATTTAGTCCATTGACATTTAAGGTAATAACTGATAGACATGTATATTGCCATTTTAAACCTTATTTTCCAGTTGATTTTATGTTTCTTCTTTGTCCCTTTCTTTTTCTCTTGTAGTTTGATTTTCTTTTGGATTATACTTATGTTCTCTTCTTTTTTTTTTGTTAACCTATTTTATGTTTCTGATTTGTGATTACCCTGTTTTTCAAGTCTGTTAAGCCCATTCTATATCTACTTACCTTAGACTGGGAGTCATACAGGCTCAAACACATCCTAGGAAAGGGAAAAAAATCTACATTTTCTTACTGTCCTCCCCCACATTTTATGATTCTGATGTCCTCTTTTACATCTTCCTGTTCATCCTTTTGCTGTTCATTGTGGTTTCATCACTTTCACCAAAATATTTTTATTTTTTAAAATATCTGTGTTTTGGGCTTCCCAGGTGGTGCTAGTGGTAAAGAACCCGCCTGCCAGTGCAGGAAAGAGACATAATGGACGCAGATTTGATCCCTGGGTCGGAAGTTCCCCTGGAGGAGGGCATGGCAACCCACTCCAGTATCCTTGTCTGGAGGATCCCATGGACAGAGGAGCCTGGAAGGCTAGAGTTCATGGATCACAAACAGCTGGACACATCTGAAGTGATTTAGCATGCATGTACTGGTTTATTTAGGTGATTTGCTTTCCAGTTGTGATTTTCTCTTTCCTATAGATTCTTTCTTCTTTTTTATTTAGGGAAGACCTTTCAATATTTCCTTTAGGATAGGTTTACTATTGCTATATTCTTTTAGTTTTTGCTTTTCTGAGAAATTCTCTCTCCCCTCTTATTCTAAATGATAATCTTGCTGGGTAGAGTATCCTAGGTCACAGATTTTTCCCTTTCAGGACTTTGAATATATCTTACCATTCCCTTCTGGCCTGCAGCTTTTCTGTAGAGGAATAAGCTGATAGCCTTACGGGGGTTCCCTTGTAATTAGCTCTTTGTTTTTCTCTTGCTACCTTTATAACCCTCCTTATCTTTTACTTTTGCCATTTTTATTATATGTCTTGGTGTAGGTCTGTTTGGGTTTACTTTGTTTGGGACTCTGTGCTTCCTATACATGGGTATCTGTTTCCTTCTTTAGATTTGGGAAGTTTTCAGCCATAGTTCCTTCAAATACTTTTTCGATCCCCTTTTCTTTCTTGCCCTTCTGAAATCCCAATTATGCATAGATTGGCATGCTTTCAGTTCAGTTAAGTTGCTCAGTCGTGTCCGACTCTTTGCGACCCCATGAACTGCAGCACACCAGGCCTCCCTGTCCATCACCAGCTCCCAGAGTTTACCCAAACTCATATCCATTGAGCTGGTGATCCCATCTAACTATCTCATCCTCTGTTGTCCCCTGCTTATCCTGCCCTCAATCTTTCCCAACATCAGGGTCTTTTCAAATGAGTCAGCTGTTTGTATCAGGTGGCCAAAATATTGGAGTTTCAGCTTCAACATCAGTCCTGCCAATGATCATCCAGTACTGATTTCCTTTAGAATGGACTGGTTGGATCTTGCAGTCCAAGGGACTCTCAAGAGTCTTCTCCAACACCACAGTTCAAAAGCATCAATTCTTCAGTGTTCAGCTTTCTTTATGGTCCAGCTCTCACTTCAATACATGACTACTGGAAAAACCATAGCTTTGACTAGACAGATCTTTGATGGCAATGTAAAGTCTCTGCTTTTTAATATGCTGTCTATGTTGGTCTTAACTTTTCTTTCAAGGAGTAAGCGTCTTTTAATTTCATGGCTGCAGTCACCATCTTCAGTGATTTTGGAGTCCAAAAAATTAAAGTCAGCCACTGTTTCCCCATCTATTGGCATGAAGTGATGGGACTGGATGCCATGATCTTCGTTTTCTGAATGTTGAGCTTTAAGCCAACTTTTTCACTCTCCTCTTTCACTTTCATCAAGAGGCTCTTTAGTTCTTCACTTTCTGCCATAAGGGTGGTGTCATTCTCATATCTGAGGTTATTGATATTTCTCCTGGCAATCTTGATTCCAGCTTGTGCTTCATCCAGCCCAGCGTTTCTCATGATGTACTCTGCATATAAGTTAGATAAGCAGGGTGACAATAGACAGCCTTGACGTACTCCTTTTGCTATTTGGAACCAGTCTGTTGTTCCATGTCCAGTTCTATCTGTTGCTTCCTGACCTGCATACAGATTTCTCAAGAGGCAGGTCAGGTGGTCTGGTATTCCCATCCCTTTCAGAATTTTCCACAGTTTATTGTGATCCGCACAGTCAAAGGCTTTGGCCTAGTCAATAAAGCAGAAATGGATGGCATGCTTTAGATTATCCCATAGAGCTCCTGTTTTCGTTTGTTTTCATTTGGCTTTCTGTCCGCTGTCCTGATTGGGTGATTTCCCTTATTCTAGCCTCAAGATCACTGATTCGTTCTTCTGCATTATTTGTTCTGCTGTTCATTGCCGTTAGTTCAGTTTTAGTCTCGGAAATGAGTTTTATAATTTTTCTTGGTTCCTCTCTATAGTTTCTAGTTCCTCTTTACAATATACTCTGCATTTCTGTTGATACCCTTTCTTAATTTGTTCAGTATTTTCATTATTTCCTTTTTGAAATTGATGTTTGTTAGACTGAAGAGCTCTGTTTCATTGCTTATTCTTTCAGGGGAATTCTCTTGGTCTTAAAACTGGGAGCGGTTCCCCTGCCTCTTCATTTTGCTTATGTTCCCCTTGCTCTCTGAGTTTATGAAAAGCAGTTATGTACTGTGGTCTTGGAGGGACATTTGTCTGTGGGAGCATTCCTGTGTGGCTTATGTGGATTTAGTAGTTTCTTGGTGCAAGGACTGTTTTCAGCATGGGTGCCTGTCACCTCTTGTCTGCCTGTGTTGGCCATTATGATGCCGCAGCTGGCGCCTAGGCCTGGAGCTCTCAGAGGCAGTGGCTGCTCACATGTGCCCCTAGAACACACAGTGGGAGTGGACTCACAGCCACTCCTGGAGTTTGCAAGGGCTGTGGCAGCAGTTAGTGGCTGCTCCGGAGCCTAGGACCAATGGAGCGGGCAGCTCAAGACCGCTCCTGAAGCCCAGGGGCAGCAGCGGGAGGGGGAGGCTCAGGTTCACACTCCTGCTTCTTGAGGACTCCTGCAGGGAAAAAGGCTGCCGCGGCGATGGGTCCCGCCCCTCTCCTCACAGTGGCGCCCGGCTTCTGATGCTGCCCAGGCTTCCTTCTCTGAGGTGCAGTTGCATCAATTCCAGCCTCTTCAGACTGTTTCCACACAGCCCACCCCTAGCACCCTCTCTGAGTCTGATCTCTGAAACCCAAGCTTCCCCACCCAGCCCCCACCCATCCCAAGCAGACATGCATCTGAGACTGGGGAGTGCGGGCAGAGGCACTGGCCATCTGTGCAGNGAGGTGCAGTTGCATCAATTCCAGCCTCTTCAGACTGTTTCCACACAGCCCACCCCTAGCACCCTCTCTGAGTCTGATCTCTGAAACCCAAGCTTCCCCACCCAGCCCCCACCCATCCCAAGCAGACATGCATCTGAGACTGGGGAGTGCGGGCAGAGGCACTGGCCATCTGTGCAGGTCTCTCTCCATTCTAGCTGCTGCAAACAAGTTGTGTTCTCATCCAAGGCCCTAAAGCGCCCTCGCTGTCCAGACTGATCTCCCCACCAGCAGGCGGACTTCCCAGCAGGCAGGAAGCTTTCCTCTTTCACAGCTCCCTCCCATGGCCACAGGTTCCATTCCGATTCCTTTCTCTTCTCTTTTTTTTCCCTTGCTTTTTCTTTTGTCATACGCAGTTCCATGGAGGTTTTCTTGCCCTTTCAGAGGTCCGAGGTCTTCTGCCAGTGTTCCGTAGATATTCTATGAGAATCCGTCCACATGTAGATTATTTTTGATGTATCTGAAAGGAGGTGAGCTTCACGTCCTTCTACTCCGCTGTCTTGGTCCTGGACCTAATGAAGCCTTTTAAATTAAAAAATATACGTGAATGAGAATTAGATTTTTCACTGTTGCAAAAAGAAGTTACACATAAAGAAAGGAGGAATGCTAGAATGAACTCTATGCTGCTAGATTGTATTTGGAAGTGTAAATATGAATTCATGATTTAAAAATATGGGTGTGTATGTGTGGGGAGAGTAACACACACATAATTGGATGAATACAAGAGTAAATAGAGATGGATGTGAATGTGTTGGTGAGTACACATATTTCCTTGCTGTATCCATTAAGGGATAGAAATAATGACACCCTAGTGACATTTAGCATTCCTGCTGTCTCCAGATCTTGGTTTCTACATACTGTTCTCCCCAAACAAAAGAACACTGGGCTCCTTGGGAAACTGATTCCAGGGTTAAGGTAGAGGAAATAGGAGAGGAATGCAGAGCATCTTTTGGTGCCAGAAATCTTAGAGGGAGAGAAGAAGTAGGGGAGAGGGCGTGTCAAAAGGGCACAGAGCTCCCACTGGCCGGAAGAGAAACAGCTCAAGCAGCTAAGCACATAGTAACGGTATGTGGCTATAACCTGAAGAACTAACTATCCATGAATCCATCCTAATATAAGTAAACATCAGAATAAACAAATGGAAGAAAAGGGACAACTTTTTGTTCTGAAAGGATTATAATTAATGTAGAAAGAATGATAATTTTAAAATTACCAGTAATTATCACACTATAAAATCTATAGGCAAGACATACTAATAAATGCTAAAATTACTAGGTAGAGTGTGAGCAGAAACAGGTAATTCCATAGTCTCTGCCCAAATATTTAGTAGTTACAAAGGAAAAATAATACCTGTACAGTAGAGAACCCTGGAAGACACCACTCTAAGCAAGTGGTTAGGGTTAACATCACCGCTAATAAAACCAATAGCATATAACCTCAATATGATATACTGGGAAGGACACATCAGCTCTGTGATATTCCTGTAAGTAAAGCATAATCTCAGTCCAGTCAGGAGTAATCATCAGAAAACTCAAAACTGAAGGACATTCTCGAAAAACATTCTACAAAATAACTGACCTGTACTCTTTAAAAGGTTCAACGTCATGGAAGGTTATGGATAACAAGGAAATATTGAGAAACTGTCACAGGTTGGAGATGACTAAGAAGATATGACAGTCTAATGCAACTCGAGTTCCTGGGTTGGATCCAGAAACTAAGAGAAAGGATGTTAGTGGACAAACTGGAAAAGTCCACATAAATTGTGTGGCTTCATTAATATATTGTACCAAGCTTAATTTCTGAATAGTCTTGGTTATTGTTCTGTTATCTAACTAAGATGGTTGCATAAGAGGAAGCTGGGTGAAGAGTGTATGGGAACTCCCTGGATTGTTTCTGCAACTCTTAGAAGTCTAATGTCCCAAAATAAAGCATTAACAACTATATGTTTTCTGGGGTGATGCTGTTAAAGTGCTGTACTCAATATGCCAGCAAATTTGAAAAATCAGCAGTGGCCACAGGACNTTGTGTGGCTTCATTAATATATTGTACCAAGCTTAATTTCTGAATAGTCTTGGTTATTGTTCTGTTATCTAACTAAGATGGTTGCATAAGAGGAAGCTGGGTGAAGAGTGTATGGGAACTCCCTGGATTGTTTCTGCAACTCTTAGAAGTCTAATGTCCCAAAATAAAGCATTAACAACTATATGTTTTCTGGGGTGATGCTGTTAAAGTGCTGTACTCAATATGCCAGCAAATTTGAAAAATCAGCAGTGGCCACAGGACTGGAAAAGGTCAGTTTTCATTCCAATCCCAAAGAAAGACAATGCCAAAGAATGTTAAGACTACCGCACAACTGCACTCATCTCACACACTAGCAAAGGAATGCTCAAAATTCTCCAAACCAGGCTTCAACAGTACATGAACCATGAACTTTCAGATGTTCAAACTGGATTGAGAAACGCCAGAGGAACCAGAGATCAAATTGCCAACATTCGCTGGATCATAGAAAAAGCAAGAGAGTTCCAGAAAAACATCTGCTTTGTTGACTACGCCAAAGCCTTTGACTGTGTGGATCACAACAAACTGTGGAAAATTCTTAAAGAGATGGAATACTAGACCACCTGACCTGCCTCCTGCGAAATCTGTATAGAGGTCAAGAAGCAACAGCTAGAACCAGATATGGAACAACAGATTAGTTCTAAATTGGGAAAGGAGTACGTCAAGGCTGTATATTATCACCCTACTTATTTAACTTATATGCAGAGTACATTATGAGAAATGCTGGGCTGGATGAAGCACAAGCTGGAATCAAGATTGCCGGGAGAAATATCCATAACCTCAGATATACAGATGATACCACCCTAATGGCAGAAAGCTGAGAACTAAAAAGCCTCTTGATGAAAGTGAAAGAAGAGAGTGAAAAAGTTGGCTTAATACTCAACATTAAAAAAACTAATAAGATCGTGGCCTCTGGTCCCATCACCTCATGGCAAATAGATGGGGAAACAGTGGAAACAGTGACAGACTTTATTTTCTTGGACTCTAAAATCACTGCAGATGGTGACTGCAGCCATGAAATTAAAAGATGCTTGCTCCTTGGTAGAAAAGTTAAGACCAACNAACTAATAAGATCGTGGCCTCTGGTCCCATCACCTCATGGCAAATAGATGGGGAAACAGTGGAAACAGTGACAGACTTTATTTTCTTGGACTCTAAAATCACTGCAGATGGTGACTGCAGCCATGAAATTAAAAGATGCTTGCTCCTTGGTAGAAAAGTTAAGACCAACCTAGACAGCATATTAAAAAGCAGAGACATTGCATTGCCATCCAAGTTCCGTCTAGTCAGAGCTATGGTTTTTCCAGTTGTCATGTATGGATATGAGAGCGAGACCATAAAGAAAGCTCAGCACAGAAGAATTGATGCTTTTGAACTGTGGTGTTGGAGAAGACTCTTGAGAGTCCCTTGGAAAGCAAGGCGATCAAACCAGTCCATTTTAAAGGAAATCAGTCCTGAATATTCATTAGAAGGACCGATGCAGAAGCCAAAACTCCAATACTTTGAATGTAAAGTATTGGATGTGAAGATATGAAGAATTGACTCATTGGAAAAGACCCTGATGCTGGGAAAGATTGAGGGCAGGAGGAAAAGGGGACGACAGAGGATGAGATGTTTGGATGGCATCACCGACTTTATGGGCATGAGTTTGAGCAAGCTTTTGGGGTTGATAATGGACAGGGAAGCCTGGAGTGCTAAATTCATGAAGTCTCAAAAAGTCGGACACGACTGAGCAACTGAACTGAACTGTGTTCCGGGGTGACTTCCAGTTATGGTAATATTGCAATTAGATAGCCTGAGTAATCTATAGGAAAAAAAAAAAAGAACATTCTAGAACTGAAATTACCCAAGCAAAAGGCTTAATAGCAAATTAGACACAGACGAAGGGAAGACTTGCAGATGCATCAGTGGAAATGATTAGACTGAAGCAGAAAGAAAATGAAGGAATATAGAAAGTCGCATTAAAAAATATGGGACATAGTAAACAGGTCTGTTACATAATTGAAGCCCCAGAAAAAGAGGAGAGAGATGTGACAGAAGCAGTATTTGAAGAAATAATAGATGAGAATGATCCAAAAGTAATGAAGATTTCAAGTCATAGAGTAAAGCACTAACAACCCTAAGCAGGATAAAATAAACTGTACCTTGCACCTATACTTATATATTTACACATTATAATAAAGTTCTGCTCTAAACTAAAGACAGGGTTTTGGGGGAACTTAAAGCATCTAGAGGGAAAAGACTCACTGCCTTCTAACAGAAATGATAGACATTAGAAAGTATTGGAATGGAAGCTTCAAAACAATGAAAGACAGTAACTTGCAATCTAGAATTCTAAACCTAGTGAAAATATTCTTTAAAGATGAAGATGGGGACTTCCCTGGCCATCCAGTGGTTAGGGCCCCAGACTTTCACTGCAGAGGGCCCGGGTTCAATCCCTGGTGGGGGAACTAAGAGCTTGCAAGCTGCATAGCATCGCCAAAACAACAACAACAGCAACATGAAGTCTTTCTCAGACAAATAAAAACTGATACTTCATTATCAGCAGTAATAATGCATCACCAGAAGACCTGAATCAAAGCAATTCTCCAGTCAGAAGAAAATTATACCACATGGGAGTAGGGAAATGCAAGAAGAAATGCAACAGTAAGGGTAAATTTATGGAGACATCTAAATTAATATTAAATGTAACATGACCATGTAATGGCCCCCACTCCAGTACTCTTGCCTGGAAAATGCCATGGACAGAGGAGCCTGGTAGGCTGTAGTGCATGGGGTTGTGAACAGTCGGACACGACTGAGTGACTTCACTTTCACTTTTCACTTTCATGCATTGGAGAAGGAAATGGCAACCCACTCCAGTGTTCTTGCCTGGAGAATCCCAGGGTCGGGGGAGCCTGGTGGGCTGCCGTCTATGGGGTCGCACAGAGTCGGACAAGACTGAAGCGACGCAGCAGCAGCAGCAGTAGCAGCAACCATAATAATAATATAGTTATTAATAATAATATGTGTTGTTTTAAATATATGTAGGGACTTCTAATAAAAATTCAGAGGGGTAAGTGGATTTAAAGTGTTCCAAGACCCTTGGATTGTCTTACAGATGTGTAAGTGATAATTAATATGGAAACTTTAGTAATTCAAGGCTGCTTGTTGTAGTCTCTGTACTAATCATTATTCAAATAGTAAAATGATATAAAAGTAACAAGGTAATAGAAGGAGAAATGGAATTAAACAAATTTTTTTTCGATTAATAGGAGACAAGAAAGAAAAAAGGAGCATGGTGGATAGTGTTGTTCAAGTTAAAAATAAAAACATGGTATATTTAAACTTAAATTTGTTGATAATTGCATGAAGTAATTAAATGGACCAAGTACTTCAATTGAAAGAGAAAGATCAGGGAGTTCCCTGGCAGTTCAATGGTTAGGATTCCATGCTTTCACTACCAAGGGCATGGTTTTAGTCTCCAGTTGGGCAGCTAAGACCCCACAAGCTTCATGGCATGGCCCCCCTCCCCAAAACAGAAAAGACAGAGAAGGATCATCAGACTGGATAGAAAAACCAAAACCAACTAAATGCTGCTGCTATCAGCTAACCTTTAAGAAACACGAATACAAATCTCCACTGTGATGTCTGGTACACCCAAACTGTTAGGAGGTGCTGCCAGGCTTGAAGAAAATGTTTTGAATTTCCTCCCCCTGCAAAATAAAAAAGATACTAAAGTATTGAAAATATAAGGATGGAGAAAGATACTAGACTTCAACCAAAAAAATAAATAAATAAACTGGCATGGCTATGCTAATATTAGAGAAAGTAGATGTTAAGGCAAGAAGTATTAGTAGAAATAAAAGGAACATTTCATACTGATCAAAGGTTTAAAAAAAATATTTTTCCAAAAGATACAGGTATTTAAAATCTACATATATTAATAACTCAGCCTCAAAATACATAAGCAAAATTTTATAAGTCTAGAAGAAAAACAGAACCAATAACAAACATGAGGAGATTTAACATTTTCTCAGAAACTTAAAGGGCAAGTAGATAAAAATAACAGTAAGGACATAGAAGAACTGAACAATATAGTTAACAAACTATATCTAATTGAGTTATATATTACACCGCAGCAGTGTACAGTTTCTTTAAAAGTATACCTGGAACATGCTACCAAAATTGTCTTATGTGCTGGATCATAAAGGAAATAAATTTCAAAGGACTGAAAATAGAGTGTTTGGACCAAGTAGACTGAACAATAAAATTATAACTAGAAACTCCCCTACATATTTGAAGATTAAGCAGTTTATTACTAGACTATGAGTCAAAGAAGTTATAATATAAATTAGAAAATAATGATCATTTTTAAATGGAACACCAAAGCTTCTGGGATGTAGCTAAAGGTATTCTTAGAAGAAAATGTATACACTTACGTTCATATATTACAAAAGAGACAGTCTGAAAATCAGTGATCAATGTACACATCTCAAAAATTAGAAAAAACAGCAAATTTAGCCCAAAGAAGCTGGAAGGGAGGAAATAATTACAAGAAAGCATTTTAATTAAATAGAAAACAAATAGAGTGAGGATCAACAAGCCAAAAGTTAATTCTTTGAAAAGATTAATAAAACTGATAAGTTACTGGCAAAACTGATCAAAATGAGAGAAGGTACAAATTAACCAATATTGGGGAAATGAAGACATCATTATGAATCCTACAGACGTTAGAAAGATAATGAGGTTTATAAACAACTTTATGCCTAGAAATTTGAAAATATATTTGAATACTCATAGTTTAAAAAATTTTGTGAAAGTGATAACTACAGTGAACAGCAGAAGGACAAAAATGAAGATGTAAAAGAAGACATGAACAAAATTTGAAGGGGGAAGTAAGAAAGTGTAGAACTAACAGCACCATGTCTCTGAGATGTGCCTGTCCCCGTGGAGTGCTGGAGCCGGGTCACACTAGCTCATGAGGGCTGACCGTGCACGTCTCGTCCCAACTCCCTGCTCAGTGATGTCACATTGGTCATGAAATTGACCGTATTGGAGTTTTTACACTACTGAAATCAGCAAACACTACCAAATCAGGGCTCTCCCCACCCCTAAGAACTGGCTATTAAGCATTTGCCAGCACAGTACAGAGTGTACTATACTCATAAATTGAAAACTCATTGACAGAGGAGTTAGTGGTCTGCACACTTATTTGAAGAATAACGGCCGATACATTGTCTTTAGTGAGCAAAGGCAAAGAGAGCGCTTATAACTGAGAGGGGAGAGAGAAGACTATAGTCTGAGAACAGTGAATCTTTCTTAAAACTTTTGTTTATTTCTCTGTCTGCTTACTTTTCTGTGTTTGGCTGTGCTGGGTCTCCGATGCTGCACGCGGGCTTTCTCTATAGTCGCAGCGCGCAGGCTTCCCATTGCGGTGGCTTCTGTTGCAGACCATGCGCTCTAGGGTGCCTGGGCTCAGTAGTTGCAGCGCGTGGGCTTCATTGCCCTGCAGCTTGTGGGGTCTTAGTTCTCGGGCCAAGGATAGAACTGGGGTTCCCTGCATTGGCAGGCGAATTCTTAACCACCGGACCGCGGGAGAAGTCCTGGGAACAGTGAATCTTGTCTGCATATTTTGGTGGTAAGAAAGAGGCCAGTTGGGCAATCTGTTCTTAAGTAGTCTGAATGATGGTATCAAAACAGTTTCAGAATTTTTAAAATGAATTTCCCAGAAAACCTTGTGAAATTAATTGTAGAATGTATGTGACAGGCTGCCCTTGATGGGTGTCTTTATCTTAGGTCAGGTCTGCACCGTTTTCCTCATTAAGAACTCCCATTTTGGTCAGAAGTTCCTAGAGGAGAGGATTTAACCCTGAGGGCTTTAGTCTCTGATGCAGAATTGTTACTGTATGTCAGTTTGATCTTTAGGGCACAGCAGCCCTTGAACAGCCCAGTGTCAAATACAATGTTAACCTTACAGGAGACATTTGGAACCTATTCTGTATCCAGTTTTTGGGTCAGTGTAGGTCCAATCAAGAGAATAAGATCGGTCAGTTTTAGTTAAGTAACTGGTTCCCCCCACCATGATTAATCAATTATTTCATTTTTTTTTTTCAAAGTACGTAGCCATACTGTAAAGCGTGTTGGCTGTTGTATTGTGTTCACTTTGTCGGTGCAGGCACATCTATTTAGAGTCATTGAAATTAATGAAGCTTATGTTAATCTAGCCAAAAGTGAATCATTTCATTTAAAGTCAGTATCCATTTTGCCCCTGAAAGAATCCCAGATTTGTCCAGTGGGAGCCTTGTAAGTTGTCTCTGTGTTCTTTTAATGTGACCTAGCAGTTTCTCGAGCACTTCCTTGCATTCTGGAACAAGATGTTCCAGGCTGGTTTTGTACTCTGTTTGTCCCAGTTCTGGCATCAATCCCAGAAGCTCTGGTTGCTTTTAGTGGAGAATGGTATTTAGAAACCAAGATCTAAGCACTAGATCTGCTGTTTGCTACTGGGGTGTCATTGCTTCTAAGTCCTTTAAATGTTTAGAGGTGAAAATATGGCAATTTCATAGGTCTAACCACACACACACACATATATGAGAGAGAGGTATATATATATATACACACACATATATACATGCATATTTCTATATCTGCATGCTTATATATTTAAAATCATGACTTCATGATGATACCTCTAATTCAGTCTAATTCCATCTTGCCTCCTCTCATTCCACGCCTGTAGCTCCCTCCACCCACAGTCATCTGAAGAATCTTGGAATAACGTTCTATTTGTGAAAGTTTCTGCATCTAATAGTTTACTGAGCCTCCAGTTCAGATCACCACAGTGACTACATGTCCAGTTGCAGGATTCTGAGTATTTATACAGTGGGAGTCATCCAGCTCAGATGTATTACATTCTGGGGCTTCAGAACAGCATTTGTGGGTAAAAGTACTTGATAGAAGAAAGCAGAGAAAGGGAGTACTTGAAATGGTCTCTTCTGACATGGTTTTAAAGGGCAACTTTCACTGGAGTCTCTCTTAATATGTCCAGCGTTCCACTTTCTGTGACCATGCAACAAATTGCCCTGACTTCACAGTGTGGAATAGCAGTTTGCTCTGATCAGGGGGACACAGAGAGGAGAGTTTATCTCTTCTGTGCGATGTCTGGGGACTCAGCCAAGAGACTGGAGCCAAAGTCGCCTTCCCTCACATGTGTGATGGTTAATGCTGGCTTTTGGCTGAGACCTCAGCTCTTCTCCCTGAGGCTTCTCCACATCAGCTAGATCCTTTACTTTCTCTTCCCTTCCTCAGAGCGCAGTGGCCAGTTTCCCCAGAGCACGCCTCCCAAAAAGAGAGACACAGTCCTCCACAGTCTGCTTGTAAATGGAATTCTATCTGGTGACATCTCTTAGAAATTTGCACCTTGCATCTCTTGGGCAGTATGACTGTGTACCTAAGTTGTTTACCTTGTTTAACTATACAATTTAAGGATAAAAACATTTTCAAATTTTCCAAGTCTTTAAAAATATATGTCCCATGCACCCTTTCTCAGGAAACTTATGAAGAGCGTGCTTCCCTATATAGGTGAGTAAACCAAGGAAGAGGAAGGCTTGGTATGTGGGAAACAAGAGATCCAACATAGGAGGCTGGTGAAGGAAAGGCCCAGCTTAGTAATGGTTAAGGGGCTTGTCTGTTAGTGCTGTTGCAAAACTTAACAACTTTTTTTTTTTTTTTAATATTTATCTATTTGGCTGTGCCAGGTCTTAGTTATGGCATGCAGGGTCTTCTCTCTTTTTTAAGTTGTGGCACGTGGAGTCTTTAGCTGCAGCAGGCAAGGTCTTTTAGTTGCGACATGTGAGATCTAGTTCCCTAACCCGGAATTGAACCCGGGCCCCTTGCATTGGGAGTGCGAGGTCTTAGCCACTGGGCCACCAGAGAGGTCCCAAAGCTTAACAACTGAAAACAACCATTTTTATCATGCCTGTAGATTTTTTTTGGATCAGAAATTCTGACAGGGCCCACTGGGAAAGGCTTGTTCCATGGTGTTTGAGGCCTTAGCTAGAAAAAGTTAGTGCCTGGGGGTAACCTGAAAGATGGGACTGGAGCCACCTGAGACGTTTTCAGTCACAGAGTGCTTGATGTTGGCTGTCAGCTGAGTCTGTGCGTGAATTCTCCACGTGGCCTGGGCTTCCGCCTCAGGGTAATCAGGCAGCTCAAAGTGAATGATCAGAGCTTTGAAGTGAGTTCCCTACCAGCAAGAGGGAGGTTGCATCACTTTTTATGACCTAACCTTGGAGGTTCCCTTGCAGTAGGAGAGGAAGTCATTGCATCCTCTGCATTCTGTAGAGTACAAGCGAGTCCCTAAGGGTGGCCCAGATTTGAGGGGAAGCTATATAGACCTCACCTCTCAATGGGAGGAGTGTCAAAGAACTCGTGAACGTGTCTGAAACCTGCTACAGGGGTTGACCTGTCCTGGGTGACAGCAGTAGCCGTAACAGGTGACCGGTCCAGATTAGAAGAGGCCAGAAAGCTCTTGTGGAGTTGACCTGTGGGGCTGACACTGATCAGAGTCTCTGATACATCCAGGACATCTTGAGAAGAGCCTTGTAGGGTAATGGAAAGAGATTAAATTATTGATAAGGAAGACTTTCCAGTGGTTAAGACTCTGCCTTCCAATTCAGTAGGCATGGGTTTGATCCCTGGTTGGTGTGGCCAAAAAATTAAAATAAAATTTAAAAAATTATTGATAAGTACATAGCAAACAAAATAATTGGTTGATTAACTCCAGAAGAAACAAAAATTGTTCAAGGGAGAATTTCATGCTCAGCTGTGACTATTTTTTACATAGCAACCAATAACGTAAACATTAGTTACTAATCTAACCATGAAAGAAAGTGACAGTCGCTCAGTCGTGTCCGACTCTTTGGGACCCCATGGACTATACAGTCCATGAGATTCTCCAGGCCAGAATATTGGAGTGGGTAGCCTTTCCCTTCTCCAGGGGATCTTCCCAACCCAGGGATCAGATCCAGGTCTCCTGCACTGCAGGCAGATTCTTTACCAGCTGAGCCACAAGGAAAGCCCAGGAATACTAGAGTGGACTATACAGTCCATGAGATTCTCCAGGCCAGAATATTGGAGTGGGTAGCCTTTCCCTTCTCCAGGGGATCTTCCCAACCCAGGGATCAGATCCAGGTCTCCTGCACTGCAGGCAGATTCTTTACCAGCTGAGCCACAAGGGAAGCCCAGGAATACTAGAGTGGGTAGCCTGTCCATTCTCCAGGGGATCTTCCTGACCCAGGGATTGAACCTGAGTCTCCAGCTTTGGAGGCAGATTCTTTACCATCTGAGCCACCAGAAAAGCCGATTTAACCATGAGTATGACGTAATTTGCATCAGGAAGATGAGGGCAGGAAGGATAGGTAGGATGGCATACAGTAAGCTGGTTATGGGCGAGGAAAGAGAATATCCATATCATCCATCCATAATTAATATCTAAAACCAAAAAAAAATTAGTATGCCGTCATCTGGAGACATGGAAGTAATTTCCAAAATAATCAGCTAAAGGAGGAAAAAGTGTTTTCATCTGGTTGTGGGAAATGGTGGGCGTGGAGGCAGGGGAAGAGGGCAGGATTTCTATTTTCAGAGCTTTGTAGACCCTTTGACTCTCTTAACTATGTGGCTGTGCAATTTGATGAAAATACCTTAAAAGGAAAACCTACTGAAAGACCATGCCCAGATCATTTTACAGGAATATACCACCAAACATTCAAGCTAATCCTTATCTTATATAAACTTTTAGAGAGTAGAGAAAGGACCATACCCTCATCCTTAGGTAATGAGCCTGCTATGGTCTGAATGTTTGTGTCCCTCTAAAATTTCATATGTTGGAAGTTCTAACTGTCAAAGATTATGGTATTAGAAGGTGAGTCTTGAGGAGGTGCTTAGGGCATGAGCATGAAACCTTCCTGAACGGGACTAGAGCCTTTCTGAAGAGGCTCTGGAGAGATCCCTTGCCCCTCCCACCCCTTGAGGGCACAGTGAGAAGTTTCCAGCTATGAATGGAAGAGGGCCTTCATCAAAACACATCCATGCTGGGCACTTGATCTTGGACTTTCCAGCCTCCAGAATTGTGAGAAGTACATTCCTATTGTTCGTAAGCCACCCAGTTTATGGTATTTTAGACTAAGACAGAGCCTAGGACTACCTTGAACCAAAGCCAAATAAGGAAATATGACAGCGAGGGCCATAACCAGTCTTGCTTAAGAACATAGACTCAGGCACTTTGGTGGGCCAGTGGGTAGGGCTCCATGCCCTCACTGCTGAGGGTGTGGGTTCAGTCCTTGGTTGGGAAACTAAGATCCCACAAGCTGCATGGCATAAATAAACAAATAATGTATTATTGGGGCGGTGAGGGGAGAACATGGGCCATCCCATCCTCTGTCCTTTGGAGCTGTGAGAGGACTTACCTGTTAAGGAGCAGACTGGGATGTGGGCTGCAAGTGCTGGAGGCTAAGGAGTTGCAGTAGGAATGGAGATCTATATACCTTGTAAGCCAGAAGCTTCTTATGTTTCACATACTTTCTCTTTTGTTTTCTTTCCATATTTTTAACTTTAAAAGACATTTGAAAGAAAAAAAAAGAGCATAGGTTCAGAAAGACTAAGTGAAAAACGAAGTAAGGAAACACACATACACACGCACATACATACCCCAGGAGCAAATTGCGTGTAACCCAGGAAGGCAAGGGGTGTATTCATGGTGGCCCTTGAACTGGCTGCCCTAAGCCTATCTTTTTTTTCCTCTGTGGCTTCCAGTGCATTTAAGGAAAGCCTGCCCCCTTCACAATCCTTGTAATTACTGTTTGCGCAGACCTTCCAACCATGCTGTAGCTACCACAGTTCAGTGCCTGACCTCCCTCCGCCTGCACCTCCTCATTTCAGTTGCCCATGGGGAAGAAACCGTAGTAACTGTGATGTATCCCAGGGGTCATCGCACCCTACGTCCCAGCAGCTAGAGTTCTGCTCGCCGTCAGACAAGAGAGCATCAACTCCAGAGTCACATCCTCAGAATCTGCTGATGGCAGACTCTTCTGATGGCAAATGTCACAGCCCAGATGCCCCATAAGGTAGAGTCTGAGGGGGTGAGAGTATGTGCTTTTGTTTACAGTTCCAGGGAGGACTGAGGAAAGGGGGTGGAAGGAGGCAGAGCCAACACGAGAATGTGTTACTGCACTGAACTCTGGTCAGTGCAATTGATTATTTTGTCCCACGGGACATCCCTTCATAAACTGCTGGATCCTGCCTCTCATTTGATCAGGGGTTTGGCTAGGAGCAAGGCTCTCTAGAGACATGCCTCCGTGAACACGAAGGGCAGCTGCTGTCATGAACACCTCAATTTGTGGTGACACCCGCAAGGTAGCCCTGTATTTGGGAAAATGGCAGATTGAGAAAACAGTGCCCAGGGCTGTCTGTGCACCTGTGCAGATCTGAAAAGGCAAAATGGAATTAGTGTCCTTGCCATACGGAAAATAATTTAATCCCTACCTCACTCCATAGCCTCAACAGAATGCTTTCCGGCAAAGATCTCAAGCAAAAAGGTAGGAAGGAAATATACAAGATATGAGGTTTCTTGACACTAAAGTATAAACCTTGAACCAAAAGATTGATAAATGTTACATTAAAATTTTAAAGCTGATACAAGACTCCACTTTATGGGGAACCTGGGCTGTGACACGTGGCATCAGAAGGGCCTGAAAACAGCAGACCCTTAGGATGTGATTCTGGAGTTGACTCCCCTCCCCGCCAAATCTGACAGCAATCAGAGCTCTAGGAGGTGGGAAGTAGGGTGTGATGACCCCTGGTATACTAAAATTTTAAAGATAATACATCAAAAGATAATACAAGTTATAAACTTGCGGTTGTTTATAACATATACCTTATAAAATGTTAGTGCCCAGAAAATATAAAGAATTTCTGCAAGTCAGTGAAAAAAAAGTACACAATGGCAAATGAACACTGTGATCAGACATAGCACACAAGAGGACAGCTAAATAACAAACAAACTTATGAAAAGATGCTCATCATCACTAATATTGGAGAAATAAAAATTATAATGTGGGTCTCTCTGATCTGGTTCAGAGCATGTGTGGATCTGGTTCACAGGTAGATTGAGGCAGTATGTTGTGCTGGCCCAAAATGGACTTAAATGTTGATTTAGGAAAAGTAAAGTCGCTCAGTCATGTCTGAGTCTTTGCGACCCCATGGACTGTAGCCTACCAGGCTCCTCCGTCCATGGAATTTTCCAGGCAAGAGTATTGGAGTGGGTTGCCATTTCCCTCTCCAGAGGATCTTCCCAACCCAAGGACTGAACCTGGGTCTCCCACGTTGCAGGCAGAGGCTTTACCGTCTAAGGCACCAAGGAAGTCTGATTTAGGAAAGCACCCCTCTGAATAAAAGTATGAAGACATGCTTCGAGTTTATGGGGCTGTTATCTGGTGTGGGGCTGGGGCCAGGCTTCATCTGGGTTTTTCATGTTTTACTTTTTAAGCTGGAAAAATGGCTTGTCGTGTTATAATTCATATGTTTTTCCCAGTGTAATATTTCACAAAATAGGAGCCAAAGGTGTGTGCCTGTGTGGCGTTCTTCCGTGCTGAGCATTGTGCTGAGTGCTGTTGGGGGTCAGCACTGTGTGAGTTCCATTCTAGGTGCTGAGACCTTAGGGGTCTCCCGATCTGAGGGGGAACAGAAGGCAGGGTTCAATGACAGGGATGGGCTGATTGATGGAGAGAGGCCCAGTTACAACCCTGAATGCAGGTAGCACCCCTGGCTGGGCCCTTGAGAAGAAGTGGCTCAAAGGGTTATGTCGGGGGACTTCCCTGGTGGTCTAGTGGTTCTGAGACGCCTAGCTTCCTCTGCAAGGGGCGCAGGTTCGATCCCTGGTTGTTGGAGAACTGAGATCCTGCATGCTACGTGGTCTGGTCAAAAAAAAGAAAATGGATTATGTGGAGCAAGAGCAGTGAGTGAGAGGCGAGGAGGCAGAGCTTCAGGGTCCTGGGCTCAGTCTCGCCACTGTTACTTTCCAGCGAAGGAGGCCCTTTGAACTTCAGTTTATTTGCCCTAAAACAGAGGTAGTTCTCACCTTCCAAAAGAGTCAGACACGACTGAGCGACTTTCACTTCACTTCTTCACTTCACTTCCCTGGTCATGGGGAAGTCGAGAAACTCAGTAAACAATAGCTGTGATTTGGGGGACTTGCCTAGTGGTCCAGTGGCTGGGACCCAGCGCACCTAGTGTGGGGGGCCCGCATCCAATCCTTGGTCAGAAAGCTAAGATCCCACATGCCGCAACAGAGACCCGGCTCAGCCAAATAAATAAAAATAAAACAAACATTGCTGTGGTTTAAACAGGCCAGAGGCCAGGTCAGATCTACTCCCACCTCTGTTTACCTTGTAGTTCTTTTTTTCTAAAAACAAACGAAAGTGGGTAGAACAGTCACCTGAAATCCCACGGCCCCCTCACCAGCTCGACAGTTACCGACACGGGGCCAAGCGCGTTTCATTCATCCCCCGACCCCATTCCCATATTATTATGTGAGCCCCAGGTCTCACAGCCTGTGTGCACACGTGTTGCTTTGTCTCTGCACAGATGGTGATCTCCCTGCAGAACACCACATCCACCAGCCGCCACCTTCGAGTCCTCCCTCCGTCCACGCCCTACTTCGCCCTGGGACTGGGTAAGTTCAGGGTGGCAGTGGCCTGCCCATCCTCAGAATTGGCCTTCCCCAAGGTTGCTTCCCCACGGGGCTCCAGGTGGCTCCTGAGGCTGCACCCTTCGTGCTCCAAAGCGGCCTCCCGTCTGCCCTCCAGCAGAGCACCCCCTCCCCAGCCTGACAGTTCCTCCTTGGATCGCACCCCAAGCTCAGTTCAGCCCTCTCGTTGCTCTGCCCAGCATCACTGCACCCTGGCTCCTCACTTAGGCCATGGCTCTGGCCTCCCAGCCAGCCTTCCTGCTCCTGTGACTCGGGATTCTCGTTAAGAACAGCTCTGAACATGTCCCCTCTGCTCCCTAGAAATCTCAAGTGTCTATCTGCTGCCCACAAAGTGACTGCTAAGCCACAGGGCCAGGCCTAGGTCCTGGAATCTTGACCTGGTCTCCAGAATCTCATTGTCACTTTTGCACCCGCAGGGATGTTCCCAGGAGAAGGTGGAATGGTGGCTCCTGGAATGACCTGCCAGTACACTGTCCAGTTTTTTCCCGACTGCCTTGGGGATTTTGATGACTTTATATTAGTGGAGACCCAGTCAGCGCACACGCTCCTGATCCCTCTGCAGGCCCGGAGGCCGCCCCCGGTGCTGACGTGTAAGTGCCTGCTGCCCTCCGGGGGTCAGTGAGGGCTGGTGCCCCTCTAAAGGACCACCTGCGCACAGGGCCCCTGGGTGGCAGCACACAGCTTGACCCCTTGGGCAGGGGCTTCTGAGTCCTGAGGAGGGACCTGCCGGGAGTTCCCTCATTCCTCCAGAGTTAGGCTCTGACTGTCCTGCTTCCCCGGGGGGAGGCGGACTCTGAGCAACACATATCAGGAAAGCAGGCCGCGGCCCAGGTGACCTCAGCCTAGAGGGCACTTGCTCGGGCCACCCTGGGGCCCCAACCACTGCCAGGCGGAAGCAGGGGCGGGGCTTGTCCCCGCCCATCCCGCCCCTCTTATACACATCTAGATGTGTATAAGAGACAGGGCCTTGCCTCGGGAGACCCCGGGTTGTTTCTCTTGCCCGTCTTGCCCTGTGGCTGCAGTGTCGCCTGTGCTGGACTGCGGCTACTGCCTCATTGGGGGCATGAAGATAACCAGATTTATCTGCAAAAACGTGGGCTTCAGCGTGGGCAAGTTCTGTATCATGCCTAAGAAGAGCTGGCCACCGCCCAGCTTCAGGGTGAGTGCTCACAGCGCTTCCTGGAAGAAAAGCAAGTCCATTGAATGCAATAACCCCCGTGAGGGACTTGCTCGAGTGCCCCGGGGCTGGAAACGCAGTGGACAGAACTGTAGAGCCGCAGTCCCTTAAGAATCAAGAGGTACACAGTATACCACTGTAATCCTTGTTATACTCCTAATACCTGTGTGACCCTGGGCAGGTCCCATCACCTCTCCTGTCCTTCAAGGCCTGTCTTGGATGTCACTTTACTCATTCATTCATTCACTGAGTCATTCAGTCAGTGATTATTGTGGCAAATGTTTGACTCTAGCAGAGGTCACAAATTGGAAGCTCTTTGGTTGAATTTTGTGGTCATGTTTATTTGGCACAGGGCCTCAACATTTTTGAGCTAACATTGCTTGAAACTGAAAGTGTTAGTCGCTCAGTCATGTCTGACTCTTTGCGACCCCATGAACTGTAGCTCACAAGGCTCCTCTGTCCATGGGATTCTCCAGGCAAAAATATGGGAGTGGGTTGCCTTGCCCTCCTCCAGGGGATCTTCCTGACCCAGGGATTGAACCCGGGTCTCCCATGTTGCAGGCAGATTCTTCACCATCTGAGTCAGTAGAGCAATCCAGCATTGCTTAAAAGCATATCTTGAGTCAACATTTAAAGATACAGAGATTTCAGGAAGCTCCCTGACTATTCCATGGGTAGGGCTCTGCACTTCCACTGTGGGGGCTCGGGTTCGATCCCTGGCGAATCAAGATCCCGCATGCTATGCTGAAAAACACAAAAATAGATATCATATAAAATGTACATTTGCACTTTCTCTGAAACATTGGAAGATGTCAGCCCTGGGCCAGGATCCACTGTGGCCCTGTCAGCTGGAGTTGAGAAGCAGGGCGTGTGCACATGCCCACCCCCGCCCCACCGCCCCACCGTTTGCCCAGGCTCCGTCCCAGCCCACATGCCCCGTGGCAGCCCAGTGCTGACAGCACTGACCGTCACGCTCGTGCACACCATTATCTTTCTCAGAGGAGAGATGCTTTGCTTTCTGTGCAACTCTGGAAACAAGCGATAGATCCAGGAGACCACATGTTCCCTGAGACATTTCACTCATAGCTGCCACGTGCCAGGGACCTGGAGGCATGGGCTTGTGTCCCTGCATGCTAGCGGCTTCCTGTGTAGGCACCGGGGCTGCAGCTCTGCTGACAAGTCGGCAGCTTGCTTCAGGAGCTCACAGCCAGGGCTGGGTTGGGAATGGAGGCAGACACGGAAGCCGGCCCGAGCCACACAGGGTGCTGCAGTAGGGAAAGGACCGTGCTAGGGAGCCCGCCTCCTGGAGGAGACCTTCCCGCATGCCTCCTGCTTTGCGTCTAAAACCCTTGTCAGTGGTCTTATACCTTCGACCAATAGGCAGCTCTTTGCAGACGCTCTGTGATGTACTTGTCTTTAAACGTCAGAACCCCATCTCATGCAGGTTGAGTAAGTGCTTGCTGAATGGCTGCATCTCAGTTTCTTCATGAACGGGACTGGATGATCCATAAGAGCCTTCAAATCACAGCATGGATGTTTGGAGGAGAGACATGGGTCATCTGAGCAAGAAACTTTACAGTCTCTTTCATACTGTTGAGTCATCTTCTGCTTTTCTTTAAGGCCATTGTCACCATCGGCCTTGCTGAGCAGCCTCCCTTTGGAATCCTGCCGCCGGTGTTTGAGCTGGTTCCAGGGCAGGCCGTGTTCGTGGAGGTAGGTGGTGAGACAGTCGCAGGGACTTCCACCTCGTTATGACCAGTTGCTGCTTCCTCATTTGCTTGCTTGATTTGCTTTGCCTCTGTGGGGTTCTTTGTTTTCTTTTGTCTTGTTGGACTGTGCTACATGGCTTATGAGATCTTAGTTCCCCAACCAGGGATTGAACCCAGGCCCTTGGCAGTCAGAGTTCTGAGTCCTAACCACTGGCCCACCAGGGAATTCCCACCTTTGTGTTTTCATGACCCAGATGTCCACTCCCAGGTCCAAGCCTTGGTGGTTACTATAAATTTTGTTTATTAATTGGGATGTTGTTTGTGAGAAAACTTATTCATACTTCCAAATAAATAGATTCACATGATTAAAAATTCAAAATATGCAAATAGATGCATGGTGAAATGCTCCCTCTCCCCCCATTTCCTTGGCCACCCAGAGGCCACAACCTTACCAGGTCTGGGTGCCTTTGCAAGCATATGTGATGACTACATAAACACGTGTTTTTTTCTTTCCTGTGTTTCCATTTCTTCTTCACACAAATCGTTGCTCACTCTATACTCTGTTCGGCACTAGGTACTTCCCACACCTCATTTTTTCTAGCTGCATAGTATTCCACTGTGTGTATGAACTGTAATTAGGTCAACCATCTCCTGCTGATGGATATGAAGATTATTTCTGATCTCTGGCCATCTCAGGGAATAGCTTATACATACATCACTCTGTCCTACCTGCAGGATACAGATAGGACATTTGCTGACTTAGGGCCTCTGACCTTCTAATTATGGTATATGTTGCCAAAATCCCCACCATTTGGATTCTATTATACTTCCAACAATAGTATATGAAGGTGCCTGTTTTCTCATATCTTTGCCAACACAATATGTTATCAAACTTTAAAAAAAATCTGTTATCATGGATGTTTTAAAACATATACAGGAGGAATGCAAGGATTCTTCAATATTCGCAAATCAATCAATGTAATTCACCACATTAACAAATTGAAAAATAAATGCCATATGATTATCTCAATAGATGCCGAGAAGGCCTTTGATAAAATTCAACATCCATTTATGATAAAAACTCTCCAGAAAGCAGGAATAGAAGGAACATACCTCAACATAATAAAAGCTATATATGACAAACCCACAGCAAACATTATCCTCAATGGTGAAAAATTGAAAGCATTTCCCCTAAAGTCAGGAACAAGACAAGGGTGCCCACTTTCACCGCTACTATTCAACATAGTTCTGGAAGTTTTGGCCACAGCAATCAGAGCAGAAAAAGAAATAAAAGGAATCCAAATTGGAAAAGAAGAAGTAAAACTCTCACTGTTTGCAGATGACATGATCCTCTACATAGAAAACCCTAAAGACTCCACCAGAAAATTACTAGAGCTAATCAATGAATATAGTAAAGTTTCAGGATATAAAATCAACACACAGAAATCCCTTCCATTCCTATACACTAATAATGAGAAAACAGAAAGATAATTTAAGAAAACAATTCCATTCACCATTGCAATGAAAAGGATAAAATACTTTGGAATATATCTACTTAAAGAAACTAAAGTCTTATATATAGAAAACTATAAAACACTGGTGAAAGAATTCAAAGAGGACACAAATAGATGAAGAAATATACCGTGTTCATGGATTGGAAGAATCAATATAGTGAAAATGAGGATACAACCCAAAGCAATCTATAGATTCAATGCAATCCCTATCAAGCTACCGACGGTATTTTTCACAGAGCTAGAACAAATAATTTCACAATTTGTATGGAAATACAAAGAACCTCAAACAGCCAAAGCAATCTCGAGAAAGAAGAATGGAAGTGGAGGAATCAACTTACCTGACTTCAGGCTCTACTACAAAGCCACAGTCATCAAGACAGTATGGTACTGGCACAAAGACAGAAATACAGATCAATGGAACAAAACAGAAAGCCCAGAGATAAATCCATGCACCTATGGACGCTTGATCTTTGACAAAGAAGGCAAAAATATACAATGGAGAAAAGACAATCTCTTTAACAAGTGGTGCTGGGAAAACTGGTCAACCACTTGTAAAAGAATGAAACTAGAACACTTTCCTACACTATACACAAAAATAAACTCAAAATGCATTAAAGATCTAAACATAAGACCAGAATTTATAAAACTCCTAGAGGAAAACATAGGCAGAACACTCTCTGAAATAAATCACAGCAGGATCCTCTATGACCCACTCCCCAGAGCAATGGAAATGAAAGCAAAAATAAACAAATGGGACCTAATTACACTGAAAAGCTTATGCACAACCAAAGAAACTATAAGCAAGGTGAAAAGACAGCCTTCAGAATGAGAAGAATAATAGCAAATGAAGCAACTGACAAATAATTAATCTCAAAAATATACAAACGGTTCATCCAGCTCAATCCCAGAAGAATAAATTACCCAATCAAAAAATGGCCCAAAGAACTAAACAAACATTTTTTCCAAAGAAGATATAGAGGTGGCTAGCAAACACATGTAAAGATGCTCAACATCACTCATTGTCAGAGAAATGCAAATCAAAACCACCGTGAGGTACCATCTCATGCCAGTCAGAATGGCTATCAAAAAAACTTCAGACAATAAGTGCTTGAGAGGGTGCAGAGAAAAGGGAACACTTCTACACTGTTGGTGGGAATACAAACTAATACAGCCACTATGTAGAATGGTGAAGAGATTCCTTAAAAAAAACTGGAAATAGAGCTGCCATATGACCCAGCAATCCTACTGCTGGGCATACACATTTGAGGAAACCAGAATTGAATGAGACATGTGTTCCCCAATGTTCATCGCAGCACTGTTTACAATAGCTAGGACATGCAAGCAACCTGGATATCGGTTGGCAGATGAATGGATAAGAAAGCTGTGGTACATATACACAATGGAATATGATTCAGCTATTAAAAAGAATGCATTTGAGTCAGTTCTAATGAGGTGGATGAAACTGGAGCCTATTATACAGAGTGAAGTAAGTCAAAAGGAAAAACAGCAATACAGTCTATTAATGCATATATATGGAATTTATAAAGATGAGAATGATGACTCTATATGCGAGACAGCAAAAGAGACCCAGAGATAAAAAACAGACTTTTGGACTCTGTGGGAGAAGGCGAGGGTGGAATGATTTGAGAGAATAGCATTGAAACATGTATATTACCACATGTGAAATAGATCACCAGTCCAGGTTCGATGCATGAGACAGGGTGCTCAGGGCCAGTGCACTGGGATGACGTTGAAAGATGGGATGGGGAGGGAAGTGGGAGGGTTCAGGATGGGGGACACATGTACACCCATGGCTGATTCATGTCAATGTATGGCAGAAAGCAGTACAATGTTGTAAAGTAATTAGCCTCCAATTAAAATAAATAAATTTTTTTAAAAAGAAAAGCAAGAAAATAATTTGCCAATTTAGATGAAATTAAGAAATTCCTTGAAAGACACAAATTCTCAAAACTAACTCAAGAAGAAAGTGAAAACCCTAAATATCCCTAAATCTATCAAAGATATGGAACAGAAAACTCCAGGCCCATGTGACTTAACTAGTGAATGCTATGAAATATGTAAAGGAGAAATATCACCAAACCCATACAAATTCTTTCAGAAAGCAGAGGACAGAAAACAGTTCTCAAATCATTTTATGAGGTCAGCCTTACAAAATACCAAAACCAGATGAAGACACTGCAAGAAAAGAAAACCATAGACCAATATTCTTCATTAAGTTAAGCACAAAAAAATGAAATGTTAGCAAATTTAATCCAGCAATATATAAAGCATTATGACCAAATGAGATCTATTTCAAGAATGAAAGATTGGTTATACATTAAAAGGTCATCAACCAGTGTTATTCATCATATTAAGAAAACACAGGAGAAAAACCATATGATCATGTCCATAGGTGCCATAAAAGCATTTGACAATATTCAACAACCGCTATGATAAAAACTGTCAGAAAACTAAGATTACAAACAGACTTTCTTAATCTGATCAAGGTAAACTAAAAAACTCCTGCAGCTAACATGATAATGGAGGAAATCTAATCCCTCCACCGGGGGTGGAGGAAGGCTTCTGGCCTTGGATTCAGAGGGCCATGGAGAGGCCTATCCAGCCAGAGGGTGGGGATCAAGGGGCCTGATTGAAGTACCTGTCCCCTCCTCGGGCAGTGGCCCTGATCCAGTCACCTCCTGTGGCACCAGTGGTTCCACCTCCCATGCAGTGTTGCCCCAGCCCCATCATCATCCCTGGCTGTACTGTGTGGGCTGATTTGACCCCTTTCCAGACCCAGAAGTAAACTGGCACCCAGCAGGCCATCAGACACAGGGTCACCTCCAGTTGAGGGCCCCGGCAGTTCCAGCCCTCCGGAGAGCCAGAAGACTTTGATCCTGGAGAGGGAAAGCCCATGAATTTCGTGCCAGAAGAGGCCAAGGGACTGGGAGTGTGATGGGGGACATTGCCTTTCTGGCAACCCTTGAGTGCAGCTGGTCCAGCCGGTGCTTCTGGGGGGCCTGTTGTAAGTTCCCAGCCTGGAGTCCCTGGAGTCTGTATGCCTGGAGTCCCAGGTGGCCCTGCCCCATGCCGTCCCCAGTGAGTTCAACAGCAATCCCAGCTTCCCTCCCCAGGCAGGCAAGCACAACACACTCCACATTCCTATTCTCTAGACTCCAGGACCGGGTCCCCATGCACCACCATGTGAAGGCACCTGCACATGAACACAAGCACAGATGCCAATATCCATGTGCATACACCTGACCACATGCTCTCTCTCACACGCACATGCAAACGCCCATTTGCAAGCACCTCCACAAACACACATGCACATACCTATGTGCATGCACCTCTGTACACCCATTTTCTCACACACACACACACACAAATGGACTAGCACCTGTGCACAGGCACTCTCTCTCTCGGCCACACACAGACACAGACACGCACATCAGATGCCCATGTGCATGCATCTGCCCACGTGCACATGGACACACATGCACACACACACACACACAGATACATAAGCTATGTGCTGGACACCAGAAGGACAGACCAAGTCTGACCCAGGGATGCCCAGCTCCCCTCCAGAAGTCGATGACAAGGACCTACGCTCAGCAGGATGCTCACCTTTGAGTGTGGCCAGGTTGGCAGCAGTGCAGTCTTGGAGGTGCACAGCAGACGGGGCTCACTTGGAGTTTGCAAGCTTGGACTGGAAACAGGCACATGTCCTGAGGAGAGAGGGTAGGGTCTGTTTGAGCATGCGCACTGAGGAGCTGCAGACACACTAAAGGGTGGAGGGCCACCCAGAGGCCTCCTGGCTAAGCCATTTATCAGGTTTCCAAGCCTGAGGCAGGGCTGATTTAAAGGGACCAGACCACGTGAGTGTGTCTGTGCAGGCTCATTGGGGCGACACACCACGTGAACACATAAAGCTTCTGTAGGGAGCACCTATTGCCCAAGAGCCTGCAGCCACCGTGGCAGCCAATGGTTGGTGGGAACCAATCGTGAGGCAGGACCAAGGTGTTTGTGCAGGTGCTCTGCTGATGTTGAATTGCAAGTTGCACTACAGGGTTAGGTTTTATAGGGAGGGTTCAGTCTTTCCCAATGCACAAGGACGGGGAGAGGGGCACATGGTGGAGGAACCATGAGGGCAGCCGATGAAGACGCAGGTGCCATGGCCTTTGTAGCGGGCATGGCACATGTCAGCCAAGGTGTGCCCAGTGGTGATGGTGGCAGCGATGGCACTGGCAACCCAGCTGGCCCTGGTGACACCGTCAGTCCTACAGTCCCTGGCGACTCCGGCAACCTGGGTGATCCCAGAGGCCCCAGTGCTGCAGGAAAGTCACAAGGCACAGCTGGTGACATTCTGCAGATCCTGGGGTCACTCCACGCACCAGGGTGTGGAAGAGACACTGCACCTGGAGCCAGAGTTCTGAGTAACCAACCCCTTCAGTTGTGTCCTATTCCAGGAGCCTCAGTCGCAGGGTGAGCTAGGTGTGGGCTGGGTGTGGGCTAGGGGTGGTTTGAGGGATTGCAGGTGGCGGGGCCTAAAGTGTAGGAGGAGGGTTCTCTGGGGGGCTGGAGGGATGGGTCAGGATTGGTCTGGCTGCCGGGGGATGGTGGTGAAGAAAAGCAACCTGAAGGGATCCAGAGGGTCAGGATGGTGATATCCAAGATGCCTCATGGCGGCCGTTTGGGAGATGGTGGGTCACCATGAGCAGGGACAGGCAAAATGAGAAATGTGGATGGTGCCGTAACCGTAACTCCACCAGCAGGCTCACCGTACCTTTCACATCACTCACTCAGGCAAAACTCTCCCACAACTTACTGTCTCAAAGTACTCAACTATGAGCGCCAGTTCAGAAGGAGCTCAATGTTAATGGCCGCCTGTTAGTTCTGTCAGTTCTAAAGGAGGCTGGGGCCCGGGCTGGGGAGAGGGTTGTGGGTAGTGGCCAGGGCCAGTCTCGGCCCAGGAGGAGCCATAATGGAGGGTTAAGCCTAAAGGAGAAGTATGGTACTCTGGGCTTGTCAGTGTGTGGGGACGGAGGAAGGACATGCCTGACTGAATTTCATTTTCCCTCCCTTTTAGCCAATTGAGTGCTGAAGACCATGTCATGCTCCAGACGTCCATTGTCCTCTGTCTGCAGATTTCCCTGGTGATGCGGACCTTGCAGCACTATATGCCCCCCTTTTACTAAGCCTCTGCATGAAAATCAGGGTTAAATCTAGCATATGTGCCCTAGCCTCAAGTGTCCTTCCCAAGGGCATTGATTTCTGCAGTAGATGGATTGGGCTTCATCTTGTGCTTCTGCTTGGGAGGCCCAAGGTACACATAATTTGTTTGGTGATTGTTAACGGCAGAAAATAAAACTGAGCTACTATGCTGTCTCTGACTTTAGTTTTAGCTTCTGCACTTCCTAATACTGTATTTGGCTTCTGGTTGGAGGGGAGGTTCTGAGATCCAGATATTCAAGGAGTACAACATTAGTGAAGACAATATAAGAAGCAAGACAATAAGACAGTAGTGTACAGCCATTCAGTATTAATTTTGGAGTATTTTCTCATTTTATGAAGTGAAGTGAAAGTCGCTCGGTTGTGTCTGACTCTTTGTGACCCCATGGACTATACAGTTCATGGAATTATCTAGGCCAGAATACTGGAGTGGGTAGCCTTTCCCTTCTTGAGCGGATCTTCCCAACCCAGGGATCCAAGCGAGGTCTCCCGCATTGCAGGCAGATTCTTTACCAGCTGAGCCACAAAGGAGGCCTGGACCACGGCAATACTGTCTGAAAACTGACGTGATGGATGAACACATGAAAGCACCTGAAATAACACAAAGACCATAGAAGTGCTAGCTATCACTGTGGTCAAAGAGCACAGGTATGATGTGGAGTGGGCGGAGACGGGATGCTGGTGGGTCATGTGGCTTGGTCCCTTGCCCTCAACTCCCACCTTACTCCAGTGAGACCCTTCTGTGGCATACGTTGGAGAAATCAAAGTTGCACTGAGGAACTGTGGAACTAGCTTTAGGCCTTGAGAGTGGAAAGTCGTCATTTGTCTCTCAAGGGCATCTCTGTGGACAGTTGGCGGGGTCCATTCCACGCTGTCTGAGCCAGCACTGGAGGGGCCCGTATGCGCAGGCGCATCAGGGGGCCCCTGAAAGGAGTGTGGCATTGTGAAGGAGCTGAGTTCCACCAGCCTCACGGGGTCTCCATAGCAGCCCGTGGGTGGCTGGGGTGTATGCGCAGGCGCAATTTTGACGTCCTTGCGCAGAAGGGGAGGGACTTCGTGAGGGGCCCAGTCTCTCCGCCCCTTATTTGCGGTCTGAGGGAGACGCGCGGCAGCCATGCAGGCGTCGGGTGGTGGCGCCGGTGGTGCAGAGGGCCGAGATGACCAGCAGAGCTCCAGAACACCTGCTTGCCAGAGTGGCTCAGGCAGCGCTGAAGGTGAGGATGTTCACCGGGCCCCAGAAGGCCGGGGTGGGTCTGGCAGAGGAAGAGCGGTGATGGAAGCTGCTGTAGCCCGTCCCCGGGGTGAGCGGGCACCGGATGGCCTAGGATCTGCTGGAGATGTAGCACCCTTGGCTGTAAGGCCTAGACGTGGAGAGGTGGTGCTGTATCCTTTTCATGGAGCCTCCCTGGGCACGGTCAGTGGTATGGTGGTGGGAAACATGCCGGCAGCCTGAGGAAGGGATAGAAGGGAGCACGGGGGTGATCCGGGGCAGCAGGACTGGGCAGCCTCGAAGGAAAGGAGGTTGTCAAGGCCTGAGGAGCCTGGAGGGTGGGGAAGATGGACTGAAGGCTTACCGAGGCAGCTGAGGGTGGTCTCAGGTTGTGGTCGGGAGCATGGGCATCCTGGGGTAAAAACGGGCCTCTGAGGTGTGAGGAAGCCCGAGATACCAGCAAATTCTGTAATGGATGGTGCCTTAACCGTGTCTCTCCCAGCACACTCAGAGTGCCTTTCCAATCACCTCTGGAGGCAGACATGGCTCGCAGATCTCTGTTCCCAGATGCCCAACGCCACCAAGGATTGATTCGGAAGGAATTTGCAGTGAATGGCAGTGACCTGCTTGTGTCAGTTCCAGATGAGCTTGCCTTGGGGAGTGGGGGGTGGCAGGTGCTGTGGTCTGAGCTCCCTCTTAAGCATGCTGTGATGGAGACACTAAGGGGCTTGGTATAAGGAGGGGGGCTGGTACCCTGGACCTACAGGAGCAATCTTCCCTTTNGTCAGTTCCAGATGAGCTTGCCTTGGGGAGTGGGGGGTGGCAGGTGCTGTGGTCTGAGCTCCCTCTTAAGCATGCTGTGATGGAGACACTAAGGGGCTTGGTATAAGGAGGGGGGCTGGTACCCTGGACCTACAGGAGCAATCTTCCCTTTGACCTATTTTCTTTTCCCTGCTTTTAGTAGATGGACTGCTGAAGACCTTGCTCTCATCCGACTTTCCATGAACCCATTCCTCGATCAGCTTTCCCTGGTGATTCGGAACATTCGGAGCCTTGGGCTCCCACCTCGCCAAAGCCCAAGCTGAGGAAAGGGGCTGAGGCCTAACCTTGTGTCCCCTACTCGGCAGGGCATAGGGAATTCAACCTAAGAGTCATTGCCACTTTGTTATTTGAGTCTAAGTTTTGGCCTATACTGGCCTTTGGTCTCTGTTGGTTCGCTTGCTTTGTTTCCCTGCTGCTGGAGGAGTGGGATGCTTCCGTGTTTATTACAGCAGAAAATAAAACTAAGTCACTTTTTGTGCCCCAGTTTCCTTTCAGCTAATGTGCTTCTGGATTTTAAAAACACTTTTTATCTTTGTTCTTGTGTTAGAGGGAAGGTTCTGAAATTCAGATATTTGAATTCAGTTACAAGGGAATTGAAAACAATTTCAGACAATGAAAATCAAGCCCTATGTTCACCACTAAATACTGTCAACATTTAAGAATATTTTCTGGTTGTACTTGCACATTAAATGTATAACAGCATGTGATGTAGAACTTATCAAGTTTAAATTTTTTCCTGAATTTTTTTCATTTAATATACTAGCTTTTCCACTTTCTAAAATCTCTTAAGAAATGTGTTATTGAACAGACAATAGATGCATCATAATGTAATTATTGGGACTTCCCAGGCAGTCCAGTGGATGAGACTCTGCACTTCCAGTGTAAGGGCTGCAGGTTCAATCCCTGGCAGCAGAACTAAGATCCCACATGTCATGTGGTATGGCCAAAAAATTAAGATTGGGTCTTTAAATTTAAAAATAATAATGTAATTATGGAACATTTGTTTCCACTTTTTTCATTACTATGGTTAATGATTTAGTGGAATTTATAAATCTTTCCATTAATAGTTATTTCCTTAAAGTATTAATATATTCCAAGAATCAGAAATACTGACCTAAATGTTTACTTCTTTCATTTAAATTATCTTTTTAATTGGAGGCTAATTACTCTACAATATCATAGTAGTTTTTGCCATACATTGACATGTCCAGGCTCCCCGCTGGGGTCCTCTTGGCCACAGAGCAGGGGACAGAAACAGGCAGTAGACCAGGTCTTTGCACACCCTAAAACTGATTGGGAGCCAGAATCAACAGAAATGGAGGGTGGGAAGGTGGGACATGGATGCCCCACACTCAGGAAACAGCCACTGCTGGAGCCTCTCCCCCTCCAGTGGGGGTGGGAGTGAGGGAAGGCTGCTGGCCTTGGATTTAGAGGGCTGAGAGGACTCTCCGGCCAGGGGGTGGGGCTCAGGGGCCAGATTGAAGTACAACTCCTGATGCAGTCTCCTCCCATACCAGTGTCCCTGGCAGATGAACCCCACGCCCAGACAGTGCTGCCCCAGCCCCGTGGTCTCCCCCAGCTGTACCTTGCCTGTTGACTTGACCCCCCTTCCAGACAGAAGTAGACCAGCAGCCTATCAGGTACAAGGTCTCCTCCAAGTTAAGGTCCTCCAGTACCTCCGCCCCTCCAGACAGCCTCAAGACACTGTTCCTGGGGAGGGAAAGGCCATGAGAGTTGTGCCAGCAGAGAGCAAGAGACTGTGGGTGTCCAGGGCACATGGCTCTTCCCTCTGCCCTTGAGTCTAGCTGGTTCATCCAGTGCTTCTTAGGGGCCCGGGGCATGCCCACAGCCTGAAGTCCCTGCAGTCTCTGTGCCCGGACCCCAGGCGGCCATGTCCCATACCTTCCGCAGTGGACCCAACAGTAGTCCCTGCTTCCCTCCCCAGGTGGGCAGGAACAGCCCACTCCCACATCCCTGGTCTCACATCCCCATGTGCCTGCACCTGCACAGACAAGGACACAGGCTTGAGCTATGTGTGGAAGACTAATGGGACAGACCTGGCCTGGCCATGGTGCTTGACTCCCTTCCAGAAGCTGGTCAGCAGGAGGGTCACATGTGAACATAGCAGCAGAGGTGTAAGGGGAAGGGGCTCATTTGATGTTTCCATGTTTGGCGGGAAACACTGACGTGCTCATAAACACCCAAGAGGGACATCGGGGACCAGTATCAAGTGCAGGCATTCTCGGCGCCCATAGTGACATCACCCGCCCAGGGGCGTGGTTTCCTTTGGGTGCCTCAGATTCTCAGACGCTCCAGGTGGCCGTGGTGGGCTGACCTGCAGCGTGAGTGGTCATGGAGGCTGCAGACCCAGGTGCTGGCAGAGGTGGTGTGGCGGGAGATGCTGAAGGCCAGGGAGGTCTGGATGGAGCTGATGACCCAAATGGCCCTGAAGGGCACAAGGGCCTTGGAGGCGCGGGAGAAGTGGGTGCAGCCGGAGCTGGAGCCCCAGAGCTGGTACAGGCACCTCACGCTCCGGGACCTGGTGGAGACGCCATGCCAGGGCCGGGTGGCCATGCTGCTCCAGGACCAGGTGGACATGCGGCACCAGGGCCTGGTGTCCACGGTGCCCTGGGGCCAGGAGGACACGTTAGGCCGTGGCCTCTTGGACATGCTGCATCGGGACTTGGTGGGTGTGTGCCGCCCGTGGCCAGAGGACCAAGAAGCCAACTTCTCAATTTGTATCCTATTTGAAGAGAGGCCAGGGCAGGGGCTGGAGCAGGGAGGAACAGACCTCCTGTAGACTGGAATGCAGAGAAGGCACTCAACCTGCGGATAGGAAGGGCTGTGGGGAGGGAGACCAAGAAGATGGCTAGAGGGTCTGGCCTCAGGGGGATGGGTCAGGGGTGGCAGGGGGAGATGGAAGGGGGAGATGGCCTGAGGGCCTGAAAGGGCAGGGAGCAGACTTGGGGTGGGGATGGAGACAAGTGAGAACGGCTAGAAGGAAACAGGCCTCCAAATGAACAGTAGGCCTGAGGCACAGGCAAGGTTGGTGTGAGATGGTCCCTTAACCCCACCACCACCAGCTTCATCATAGTGCTCTTCCCATCACCCATGGAGGCAGAGATGGCCCGCCAGTCCCTGAGCCCACACGTCCAGCCCTACCGCAGGGCAGTAGGGAAGGAGCTCACAGTGAACGGCAGCATCCTAGCAATGATAGTTTGCAAAGGGGCCTGGGCGGGTGGCAGGTGTCTGGGGTNCACCACCAGCTTCATCATAGTGCTCTTCCCATCACCCATGGAGGCAGAGATGGCCCGCCAGTCCCTGAGTCCACACATCCAGCCCTACCACAGGGCAGTAAGAAAGGAGCTCACAGTGAACAGCAGCATCCTAGCAATGTTAGTTTGCAAAGGGGCCTGGGCAGGTGGCAGGTGTCTAGGGTCATTCTAATAGTGAATTGGAGACCACCAAAAGACGAAGTCTAAGGATGTAGACATGTGCAGTGAGCCTGACACCAGCTGAGGGGGCAGAATTAGGGGAACAGTTCCCAGATTTAATTTTATTTTCTTTTTCCCTGCCTTTTAGCAGGCTGACTGCTGAAGATGATGGCCAGCTCCGAATTTCCATCATGTTCTGTCTCAACCAGCTTTTCCTGTTGGTTGGGATCAACCAACCAATTGCAAGGTACTTTGTGACCCTAGTTATCCCTAAGCCTACGCCAAGAAAGAGCGCCTAATATTAACCTAGGCAGTGCATCCTTCCCCAGGGCATTGATTCCTACACCGGTTGCTGATTTATTATGAGGGCCTAATTGTTTGCTTATATTGGCCTTTGGGCACTCTTGGCCCTGTTGTTCTCTCTGGCTGGAGGAAGAGTGTGTTTCAATATTTCTTGTAGTATAAAATAAAGCTGAACTATCATTCTGTGTCTGAATACATTTTCAAATACTGGCCCTCCACAGTTTCTTGCCTTTCTCCTTGGTTTCAAGGGAAGGTTCTGGGCTTCAGATAGTCTAGTAGTACAATGTAATTGAACAATTTAGGAAATGGAAAAAAATTAAAATATATTATGGCTTCTCATTCAGCATTAACTGTGGTCAGTACTTTGGAATGCTTTCTTAGTTTTATATTGGCATTTATATTGCTCAGCTGGTAAAGAATACACCTGCAGTGTGGGAGACCCGGGTTCGAGCCCTGGGTTGGGACGATCTCCTGAGAAGGGAAAGGCTGTGCATTCCGGCATTCTGACCTGGAGAATTCCATGGATTGTATCAACCCTGGGATTTCTTTGGAAGGAATGATGCTAAAGCTGAAACTCCAGTACTTTGGCCACCTTATGANGGCAAGGTTGGTGTGAGATGGTCCCTTAACCCCGCCACCACCAGCTTCATCATAGTGCTCTTCCCATCACCCATGGAGGCAGAGATGGCCCGCCAGTCCCTGAGCCCACACGTCCAGCCCTACCGCAGGGCAGTAGGGAAGGAGCTCACAGTGAACGGCAGCATCCTAGCAATGATAGTTTGCAAAGGGGCCTGGGCGGGTGGCAGGTGTCTGGGGTCATCCTAATAGTGAACTGGAGACCCCCCAAAGGTGAATTCTAAGGATGTAGACATGTGCAGTGAGCCTGTCACCAGCTGAGGGGGCAAAGAGAATTAGAGGAACAGTTACCACGTTTAATTTGATTTTTTTTTTCGGTCCCTTTTAGCGGGCTGACTGCTAAAAACAGCCACCTCGGAATTTCCATCACTCCTGTCTCAAGAAGCTTTTCCCGTTGGTTGGGATCAATCAATCAATTATGTGGTACCTTGTGCCCCCTGGTTATCCCTAAGCCTAAGCCAAGACAGAGCACCTAAGTTTAACCTAGGCAGTGCATCCTTCCCCAGGGCATTGATTCCTACACTGGTTGCTGATTTATTATGGGGGTTTAACTATTTGCTTATATTGGCCTTTGGGCACTCTTGGCCCTGTTGTTTTCCTCTGGCTGGAGGAGGAGGGTGTTTCAGTATGAATATATTTTCAAATACTGCGCCTCCACAGTTTCCTGCCTTTGTCCTTGGTTTCAGGAAGGTTCTGGGCTTAAATAGTCTAGTAGTACAGTGTAATTGAAGACAATTTTGGAAATGGAATAAAATTAAAACGTATTATGTCTTGTCATTCAGCATTAACTGCTGTCAATATTTTGGAATATTTTCTTAGTTTTACAGTGGCAATATTTGGCTCAGCTGGTAAAGAATCAGCCTACAATGTGGGAGACCTGGGTTCGATCCCTGGGGTGGGAAGATCCTCTGAGAAGAGAAAGGCAACCCACTCCAGTATTCTGTCCTGGAGAATTCCATGGATTGTATAGTCCATGGGGTCTCAGTGTCAGACATGAATGAGCAACTGTCACTTCATGTATAACAATAATTTAATTTTTGAAAGTTCAGGATTAAATTTTTTCCTGGAATTANGGAAGATCCTCTGAGAAGAGAAAGGCAACCCACTCCAGTATTCTGTCCTGGAGAATTCCATGGATTGTATAGTCCATGGGGTCTCAGTGTCAGACATGAATGAGCAACTGTCACTTCATGTATAACAATAATTTAATTTTTGAAAGTTCAGGATTAAATTTTTTCCTGGAATTAATTTAACATACACGCTTTTCTTCTTTCTAAAGTTTCTTCAAAAACATGTACTTGGTTGCATTAAAAGAAGTACTATAGTATAAATGTTAAACATTTAATATGTTTCCATTTTTCCCTAATAATAATTCAGTGCAATTCTTCTGTATAAGTCTTTGTCTGACTGGTTATGTCCTCAAGATAGATTCCAAAGGGTAGAAGTAGTGAGTTAAAAATTGACTTTTCTATGGATTTTTTTAAGGCTACTGGTCTGTAGTAGGTGGTTGCTACTCAAAAGTATGCCCTCCCACCAGAATTTTAGTTTGCCCACTGCCTTTTATCAGTAGGTCTGATTCCTCCCAAAGTAAAAAGCTTAGCTGGCAGAAGATCAAACAACTCAGAAACTCTAGAACTGTAACTTTATAGCCTGCTGACCTTGTTTCATATCAATGTAGAAAAGTTTGGGGACAATTAGTTGAATCTTTGGGGGAAGAGTTAGCGCCCTCCAATGTCTAGTATTTCTTGCAACCTAACCAAATTTGCTGCTAGTTTTAGTAGTTCTGTGAATTACAACATATTTTCTTCATGTATGATCAGGTTATCTGCAGATAACGTGTGCTCAGTCACTCAGTTGTGTTCAACTCTTTGCAACCCCATGGATTATAGCCTGCCAGGCTCCTCTGTCCATTGAATTTTCCAGGTAAGAATACTCAAGTGGGTGGCCATTTCTTCCTCCAGGGGATCTGTCTGACCTAGGGATCGAACCCACATCTGCACTGGCAGGCAGACTCTTTACCACTGTGCCACCTGGATTCCATCCCTGATTCAGGAAGATCCCCTGGAGTAGGAAAGGACAACCCATCCAGTATTCTTGCCTGGAAAATCCCATGGACGGAGGATCCTGGTGGGCTACAATCCATAGTGTTGTGCACTACAATACAACTGAGCAACTCAACAACAAAACAGTAAGAAAGAAATCAGAAGTTGAGAATCTGTGTGAGGAGATGATACGTTCCTGTTCTTAAGAGTATGCTCCCACCATGTGACTGTGGGTATTATTTTTTTAATTTGTGTGGGTCTCAGTTGCAACATGCAGGATCTTCAATGCAGCATGTGGGCTCTTATTTAATAGTTGCAGCATGGCATCTAGTGGCATCTAGTTGGCTCACCAGGAATTGAACATGAGCCACCTGTATTGAGAGTGTGGAATCTTAGTCACTGGACCACCAGGGAAGTCCCTGACATTAGTATTTTCTTTATTTGGGAAACTAATTGTCTGCTCTATTAGATTAATGGGCTTCCCAGGTGGCACAGTGGTAAAGAATCTAGTCGTGTCCGACTCTGTGTGACCCCATAGACGGCAGCCCACCAGGCTCCCTCATCCCTGGGACTCTCCCCTGCCCCTTTAGAGTAGTTTGAAGAAAATTAAAAGACATCCTGTCGCTGCCATCATGATCGCTAACTTTCTGCTCTTTGCTAGTAGGAGGCGTGAAACATTTTCTGGCTGGTTCGCGTTTCCATTTTTGATTATGAATGAGGTTAAACATGTTGTTTAAGAGCCATTTTTATTTCCGTCTCTGTGAATTCTCTCTTCGTATCCCGGAGCCTGGGCTGGACCCCAGGGAGACGGCCAGGAGGGCAGGCCCAAGGCAGGGGGTGCGGCTGAGGGGAGGAGGTGATGGGGAAGAAGCCCCTTCACGGGAAGCTGCAGGATGACCCTTTCCTCCCCAGGTCCTGTTCCTCCCAACCAGCCTGGGAAAGGCAGAGCAGACCTTCGTCATCGTGTGTGACAACTGCCAGATAAAGGAGCTGGTGGCCACAGGTGGGCGTGGTGCGCTCCCGGGGCAGGAGTCTGGTTCGTGGCTGTGGGGAGGGGAGCGGTGGTGCACTCGGAATGCTGCAGCCTCTGGGCACTGGGCTCCGGTTTGGGGCCTCTTGCTCTGGCCAGACTTTAGAGACCCACGCCAGTGTGGCCCACAGGCCTGTCCCAAGGGGCCCTCTAGTGCGACAGAGATGGAAACCTGGAGGACAGTCTTTCATCACGTCACTTTGAAACTCACCTAGACCTTTGGGGACCTGCCAGTGACTCACACAGAAACAGCCAGGGTGCCCCTAGGTTTCTGCTGTTAGAGGGGACATCCTCCTGCGTTTCCTCGGGCGCGCCATTCCTTCCCGGCACCTGTCTGTCTACCATCCACCCAGTTCACCCAGCAGGCATTGAGTGCCCATCATGTGCTAGGTTAGCAGAATCACCTCCTGTTGGTCTGTGACAATGTGAGTCTGTATGCTGTTGGCTCCCTGTGTGTGTGCTTCCTGGGGTCACGATCGTGGCCAGTTAGTTGCATGTGAATGGTGACCTCGGTCATGTGACAGCCTTCGGCCAGAGTCCTGACTTCAGCCCTCGTGAAACATTGTTCCCCTAACCTTGTCAGGAGTTGGGCAGCTGGTTGCTCTGGATCTGATCTATATTTCTGGTGAGAAAAGTCAGCCGGAGCCTGGAGAGCTCACAGACTTAACAGCCCAGTACTTCATACGCTTTGAACCTGAAAACCTTCAGTCCACCGCCAGCAAACTGCTGATTATTAGAAACGCCACGTGAGTGACGCCTGTGCGGGACCCCGGCACACACCCCGCTCCCTCCTCACCTGGCCTGACATCCTGAATCTGAGCACAGAATGGGAGGATGCGGATGTGCACTGTTCATCATGGTACTTGCTAGCCACACGTGACCATTTAAATGGAAACGAACTAAAATAAAATGAAAAACTCGCTGCTTCAGTGGCGCCAGCCACATCTGAAGCGCTTAGTGCGTGGGTAGCTAGTGGCAGGCCTATTGGAGAGAGCAGATCTGCAAGATCTCCAGCACTACAGGGAGTCACCCTGAGCAGTGTTGCTCTCGATCCTCTGCGTGTTCAGTCACCTCAGTCATGTCCACCTCTTTGCAGCCCTAGGGACTGTAGCCTACCAGGCTGCTGTGTCCATGGGACTCTCCAGGCAAGAATCCTGGGGTGGGCTGCCGTGCCCTCCTCCAGGAACTCTTCCCAAGCCAGGGTCAAGCCCATGTCTCTTACGTCTCCTGCATGGGCAGGCGGGTTCTTTACCACCAGCGCCACCTGGGAAGCCCCTCTGGTCTGTCCTTAGCCAGGAACAATTTTCCAGAGAACTCCTGCCCGGCCCGTGAGGGGAACTCGCTCACGTCCCAGGGTCAGGCAGCTGAAGGTCTGTGGTTTCAGCTGTCACTGGCATTTATTCTCTGGGCACCCTCTCAGCCTCGCCATTATGCCAGGGCAGACCACAGGGTGCCTCCCGGCTCACTGTCCCCCTGACCCAGGCCTTACACGGGCTCGGTTGCCTGGCACAAGGAGCAGTTCTTGCCTGCCGTCTCCCGCCCCACCCACACCTGCCACCAGCAGCAGGGGGTGGGAGGGCTTGTTGGCAGAATTGGGCCATGGCATGGCTCCACTGCCTACTGTCAGGGTCGCCCCTGCAGGCACGTGGAGCTGGCCTTCCACTGGCAGATCATGAAGCCCAACCTGCGGTCCCTGATTCCTGGAGAAACCTACAGCACAGACAGCATCAAGTACCACCCAGACAGGGAGACGGCCTTCTGCATCACCCCCAAGATGGGCGTTCTCAGCCCCCACACGGACCATGAGTTCATCCTGAGCTTCTCCCCTCAAGAGGTTCAAATGGGGCCATCTTGGTGGCTGCACAAAATTGGGTCATGCAGGTTTCACCCTCCGTCCCTGTTCTTTGGTGACGTCGAAGCCACGGCTGACCCGGCAGAGACCCCTGGTGTCCTGCTAAGGCCAGCGCTTAGCCAAGAGTGGGGCTAGTGGACGGGCTTGGTGTGAGCAGGACGAAGCAGCTCGTCTTGCCTGGCCCCATCCTGCACACCCTGTCCTGAGCAAGTCTGGCCCCACTTCAGCTCTAGTGTCTTCCATGTTTCTGCTCCATCAAAGGTGTTAACATTCCTGCCCAGCTCACAGCAGCTTCCAGACAGTGAGGTGGGGTCCCCCAGCGCCAGGCTCACACAGCCCTCGATTCCCAAAGTGAAGCCCTGTATGTTACAGGCGAGGGTGGAGCAGGAGGGGGGTTCCCAGCAGCCCTTGTTGGTAAGACAGCAGGTCTGCCTCTCAGCCCATCATTCAGCCCCTGATACTCTCTGTCCCAGGAAGGCTTGATGCTTCAGACACATTGAGGGCACTGCCAAGGGCCTTCCCGTCCCCCAGGCCCAGCTGAGGTGGGCTTGCCAGTCTTGAGACTGCAATGGCCCCCAGTCCCTGAGTCAAGGCTCACGTCCTGGCAGCCCCCGTTTCCCCCAGTGTGGGGAGAGGCTGCAGGGAAGCAGTGTTGTGTCTCAGGAAGGTGTCTGCGGCGGCTGGCCCACGGGGAGGACTGCTGCTGTGACTCGACCCTTCCCTGGGGCAGGCTTTCGTCTTCAGGGTGCTGTGTTTGTCTTGCAGCCAAGGGATTTTCACAGTGTGCTCCAGATGGTGCTGGAGGAAGTCCCAGAGCCTGTTAGGTGAGCAGGACCCAGGCCCTTGGCTGAGGGGTGGGCACCAGGCCTGCCCTCCCATGGAGGATGCTGGAGGGGGAGGCACCAGGACTGAGTGGATGAGCCCCTGACCCCCAGCAGGCTTTGGCCGGTGAGAGCTCCTTACCTTGCCCTGGCATCAGACTTGGAGCAGGCTCTGCGTGCAGGGAACAGCTCTCTGATTGTGCACCCTGGAACCTGGAAACGGTGCCCCGTGCTCACAGTTGCTACCAGTGGCCCCTGGGGGGTGGTGCTAATGGAGGAAGGAGTTGGTGACACCTCTGCCAACTCTTCCCTAAGTGGGCTGTCTCTGGGGGGTCCCCAGTCAGCTGCTGGGGAGTTCCAGGCTGGTGCAGCGGCACTGTGGTCTCTGGAAACACAAGGAGGGAACTTCGTCCTGGCCTGCAGTTGAGCTGCCAGCACAGCTGCAGGCATTCGCTTGTTTCAGGGCATTGCTGACACCTCCGATTTCAGGGGGCTCAGTAGCTGTGGGCAGGGCATGCTTTCCTGTCACGGGACCAGAGATAGGGGACACGATGACTGTTAGCTCATGGTGGGTTTGTGTTCAGTTTGGACTTGGAAAACTCCAAGGACCCCTCGTACTGCATGGATGATGTGATCGTCCTGGAAATCGAGGTGAAGGGCTCAGTGGAACCTTTCCAGGTTCTCCTAGAACCGTATGCCCTCATCATCCCTGGGGAGAACTATATTGGCATAAACGTGAAGAAGAATTTTAAGGTAGGTGGTTGTCTCTCCCCAGCCTGGACTGATTGAGATGGTGCTGAACTCGGCACAAGTTCCTGGGCTCAGAGGTCTTTGGCCTGATACGTTACCCACAAACCCTGTTGGTACTGTTGAGTGGCCGGGAATTAGCTGGGAGGGTTTGGAGAGGACCTTTGGTGAGCCCCAAACCCCTCAGTCCTTTAGCAAGTACAGTCTCGCAGGGAGACCGGGTCGGGGTGTGTCTTTCAGATGTGGAACAACAGCAAGTCAGCCATCAGGTACACATGGGGGAAGATCAGCGACTGTCACATCATTGAGGTGGAGCCCTGCACGGGGGCCATCGGTACTTCAGGGACCGTGAGAGGGGCTGGCAGGGAAGGGAGAGCTCGTGATCACAGGAGCCTGGGCAGGAGTTCGAGGCCCCATGATCAGCTCCAGCCACAGCCCAGCCCTGGCCACAGCATGAGGAGGGGCCCTACATCTGGGCCAGCCGCAGAGGGAGCCTGCTGCCCCTGCGCGTCTCCCTGCCTCACCTCACCCTTCTTCTCCCAGAGCCCAGCGAGGTCGAGGATTTTGAGTTGAACTTTACCGGGGGTGTCCCTGGCCCGACGATCCAGAACCTGCCGTGTGAGATCAAAAATTCACCCACGCCCGTGGTGTTGCACATCGAGGCGGCCTTTAAGGTGCCTGTGATGGGGCCTGGCGGCTAGGGGGGCTGGAAAGGGGGGCGCCAGGGTAGGGCACCAAGCCCACACTCGGGTGGCCCAGTGACCGGCCCCTCTGGGTGCCTCAGGGGCCAGCCCTGGTCATCGACGTCTCAGCCCTTCAGTTTGGTTTGCTGCGCTTGGGACAGAAAGCCACCAACTTTATCCAGATCCGGAACCTCAGCCAGCTCCTGGCCACGTGGGCCATGAAGGAGAGCCAGGTCTCCCTGCAAGAAAGGCAAGAGGAGGTAAGTGCTGTGGTGGCACCCTGCCCCCAGGCACAGATTAACCCGTGTGATGTGTGAGCCCTGACGCCTTGACTCTGAAGCTGGTGCGCTCAGGCTGGGAGTGGAAAAGTCTGCCTGGTGACCTTTGTTTGGCAATGTCCCCCGACTCCCCATCCTTTCTACCGCAGAGCGGAACCCTGGAGACTGGATTTTTCCTGTTCCTCTCTCTGCCTTCTGACACAGAAATAGGACAAGGGTTTCTCCCTCTGTCAGAGTAGCCGGAGTCAGGAAGAAGTGGGCAGCTGAGTTGGGAAGGAAGCTTCCAGGTCCTCGGCAAAAGGGCAGGCGCGCTGCTGGGAGTCCAAGCCTCCCAGGGATCATGCTTGCAGTTTTGAAGACCTGCCACCAGGCGGTGAGCGTGTGACCCAAACCAAAAAGTCTCCGAAAGGAAAATCACTGCCACTCAAATGGCACGCTTCCTTTTTCTCTAAAAATAAAAAATATTAAAAGTGGCTCCCTGATGTTCAAGCTGGTTTTAGAAAAGGCAGAGGAACCAGAGATCAAATTGCCAACATCCGCTGGATCATGGAAAAAGCAAGAGAGTTCCAGAAAAACATCTATTTCTGCTTTATTGACTATGCCAAAGCCTTTTGACTGTGTGGATCACAATAAACTGTGGAAAATTCTTCAAGAGATGGGAATACCAGACCACCTAACCTGCCTCTTGAGAAATCTGTATGCAGGTCAGGAAGCAACAGTTAGGACTGGACATGGAACAACAGACTGGTTCCAAATAGGAAAAGGAGTCCATCAAGGCTGTATGTTGTCACCCTGCTTATTTAACTTATATGCAGAGTACATCATGAGAAACGCTGGACTGGAAGAAACACAAGCTGGAATCAAGATTGCCAGGAGAAATATCAATAACCTCAGATGTGCAGATGACACCACCCTTATGGCAGAAAGTGAAGAGGAGCTAAAAAGCCTCTTGATGAAAGTGAAAGAGGAGAGTGAAAAAGTTGGCTTACAGCTCAACATTCAGAAAACGAAGATCATGGCATCCGGTCCCATCACTTCATGGGAAATAGATGGGCAAACAGTGGAAACAGTGTCAGACTTTATTTTTCTGGGCTCCAAAATCACTGCAGATGGTGACCACAGCCATGAAATTAGAAGACGCTTACTCCTTGGAAGAAAANTCAGCCCTGGGAGTTCTTTGGAAGGAATGATGCTGAAGCTGAAACTCCAGTAGTTTGGCCACCTTATGCGAAGAGTTGACTCATTGGAAAAGACTCTGATGCTGGGAGAGATTGGGGGCAGGAGGAGAAGGGGACGACCCAGGATGAGATGGCTGGATGGCATCACGGACTCGATGGACGTGAGTCTGAGTGAACTCTGAGAGATGATAATGAACAGGGAGGCCTGGCGTGCTGCGATTCATGGGGTCGCAAAGAGTCATGGGGTCGCAAAGGATCGGACACGACTGAGCGACTGAACTGAACTGAAGTATTTACTGTCAACGTCTAAATTAGGGCATCATGTCTAAATACCATGTTCAATCCTGAACAAGCCCAAGCCACACCGCCAGCAGGCCCAGGAAATCACTGACACACCACAGCCACTCTTCACACGTGCAGCGACGGTCGCTGCACGTGTGAGACTCTGGCCAGGTCGAGAGGGTCTGGCCCTCCCTCTAGCTGTGGCTCACCCAGGTTCCCCTGCTGCCCACTTCTCTTCCCCTTGAAAGCTATTCCTCTTCACCTGGCAGCCTTGCTTCCCCACTGGGCACCCTGAAACTGAGAAGGGAAGAGAGTTTTGTATCAAGTGGCCAAAACCATTACCATGGGATCTGTTCCACAGGCGTGGAGTTCATGCTGGATACCCCCAGGGCTCACTGGCCACCCTGCCTGGCTCGTGGAACCAGAGACTGAAACTGAGGTGGGGGGCAGGTGTTCTCAGTAACGTTTTATTCAAATGAAACCTTCACCAGAAACCCAAGATCTAGAGTAGAGTATGAACCAGAGGCCCCCTAATCAGGCATCCTGCCTCTCCCCACATCCCACCCCCCAACTCTAGGACTTCTGGGGAGTCCCTGGAATTTCCCAGAGCACAGTTGGAAGCTTACAGACCTCAGCCAGCCTCCTCATTGGATAGATATAGAGAGGGTTGGGGGCTTCCCCAGGGCCACACCACTGCTAGGTGGCAGAATCATATCAGATTCCATTTCCCTGATTCCCAGTCTGTGTTTTTCCTCCCACTGTGAAGAATAGCTACATTTTATAATTGAAGTAATTATCAATTTCATAGTGTATTGATTTATGTCCAAATTGAAGCTGGTAGCAATCTCTGTAGTTCTGTGTATGTATTCTTGTGAGCTCTCCAAATATTGAGATTTGGGGTTTGTTGGCTGTGCCCAAGTCAGGATACAGAAACCCACCCCCAGACCAAAGCCTGCCCCCCGCCACGTACACACATGCCTTGGGCTCCATGTGAAAAACAATGAGCGAAGAACGCAAAGGAGCGCTTCCCTTCCCAGCTCAGCTTGGACCCAACGCTCAGGAAAGACAGCTGCTTTTCCTGAGGTGTAGGCCAGCCCTACTCCACACCCCCCAGTGCCTGGGCAGTGAAACCTCTGCAGCGAAAAAGCACAGGGCCCAAGACAGCACAGCACTGCTGCCAGGGCGGGAGGCGGGCTGGCTCAGGGCAGGGACTGCCAGGTCACCCTGCAGGCAGGTGCCTTGCGCTCATTCATGGTCTTGGTCTCAAGGAAGAAAGAGACGAGAGAAGAGTTATGTTGTTCCTGGTTGTGATCTTTCGATGCCCAGTGACACCCTGCTAGTCACTGTGACCCATCTGGGGGTCCTGGGGCATACAGTCAGGGGTGCTGTAGTCCCCAAGCCTTCTCCCTTCCCATTTAGTGCCTGGTACGGGGCAGGAGGTGGACACGTCAGGTAAACGTGAACTAACTGCAGTGGGGCATTAGGTGAGGGGGTGACCATGTGGGGAAGGGATCACATGGGTGTTACTGTCACACGAGTGTACGTTCCTTGATTCTTTGTCTCGTCACCTTAAAGATTTGGAGTGACGGACATTAAAGCCCCCTCAGCGTGTCACAGCTCTCGGGTCTTGGATAGACCGTGTTATAGCTCTCAGGTCTCGAATGGACCATGTTATAGCTCTTAGACAAATCAGTGTTACCGCTCTATTTTATTGAGAAGATAGCAGGAAAATCCATCTTCGAGGCGTGAGGGCATGTCGACCTAAAGACACGAGGAGAAGAGCGCCCCAGCACGCGGGAGAGAGAGAGAGCTGGCTTTGGCTCCTCTATTTATATGTTTCTCTCTCCCTGGGCCTGTCCTATGTAAATTGGGCCAGCCAGGAGTGCTCTTTGTTTTACCTGAGGTCCTCACTCCGGTCCTCGGACCTTCTTTTGTTTCATTTTCACGGGCTTTTCCCTTCCTTGTCTTGTAGCCACCGCCGTTTTGGACTCCTTTTCCCTGTTCTCCCTGCCTAACATTACCAAAACCAAACTTGGGTCCTGCTCATCCACATGCAGGAAAGCCGACCTACTGACCCTGGGTTGTGGTGAAGGGAAGTGTAGCGTTTATTGTAAGGTGCCAGACAAGGACAACGTGTGGCTCACACTCAGGAAGCCTGGAACTCCCGAAGGGTTTCAGCCCAACGTTTTTAAAGACTGAAGGACCTAAGCTACTCTATGTTGTTAACAGAAAAACTCCATTTTGTAAGGTTCCGGGAAAAGAGCCTTTGGAAATCCCCTGACCTCACCCTACCACCTGCAAACCAATCAAAACCCTTGGCCAGCCCCGGGGAAATTTGAATCAAGCCCAGGAAATGGGAACCAATCAGAACTCAACACCTAACCCTTCACCAGCAGGTAACCAATTAGATGTCTCCCAACTCGGAAACTCCTGTTTTTCAAATTTCTCGCTCGAAAATACCCTATATAAGCAATGTAACCCAGAGCTCCGGGCTCCTCCCTATAGCTGCTGTGTCAGTATCGGTGGGAGCCCCAGCTCAAGCTTGGTAATAAAAACTCTCTTGCTTTTGCATTGGATATCGGCTCCCTGGTGGTCATTGGGAGATTTTGCGACTTGGGCATAGTAAGACCAGGTGAGGAAAGGGGGTTATGGAGTCTGTGGTCAGCTCGTGCACAGTTCTCTGGTTGGTTGACGACAAGGTAGTGTCACAGCGATTAACATGATCAATTCCCAGGCTCCAGTACATCGAGGGACTACACGCTCATGGCCTTCAAGTAGTTACCTTCTTCCATTTAGTGGTGGTTTAAGCATCTGTAAAACAACTTAGGAAACATGCACCAGTTACTCTTTTCTAGGTGTTTCAGAGAGGAACTAAAGCAGAGGGTATGAGGGAGGGGTCTGTCCTAAGAAGACACAGTATAAGTGCAAGGACACATCTGTGGCCACATAGAAGCTTGGGCCCTGCTGCGGTCTGGGGGCTTGTCCTTCCTTCCTTGGAGCCGCAGCTCCTGACCCGCACCTGCGCAGTGGGGCGGGCAGACCGCTAGAGCCACCACACCACAGGCGCCTCCCTCTGCCTCCCACCTCCTTTCCTTGGAGACTCACTCTTCATCGTCTTCTCCTCCTCATCCTGAACACTTGCTCACCTGTGCTCCCCCATCCGCTGTCTTCTTCCGACCCTGGAAGCACTCGGGGCTGGGGGGTGCAGCTGGGAGTGACCCTGGTTGATCATGGCCAGCCCCCAGTTCTGCAGTTCCAAGTGTCCCCACTGCTCACCCTTCTCCGCATCAGGTGTCTCCCTTTGACATTGAGCCATCGAGTGGCCAAGTACAGCCGCTGGGGGAGTGCAGAGTGGGCATCACCCTGGAGGCCCGGCGCTGCCAGCGTCTGCAGACCGTCCTGGAGCTGGAGGTGGTAGACGGGGCCTGGAGGTAAGGGGATGCAGGGAGCCTGTACAACACATGCTGCCTATTCACGGCATATTTATCGTACGTAGTTATGTATTTGTAGACGTTTTGGAATTTAAAGATATTGATAAGATGTTCATATTATAAAGTTTAGAAATTACAAAAAAGGAAATGAAAATGATCCATAATCTATTACCTGGACATCATTCACTAGTAATATTATGGGGTATATGTATGCTTCTAGTGTATGTGTGCTAAAGGGATGAAGGAATGTACAGTAATGCAACCACTTGGGACAACGTTTTGTTACCTGGTAAAAGGGTGACAGTACTCTTGGTCCAGCATTAGTCCTGGATATAGTTGCAGAGAAACTTAGACGTGTGCAGGAGGAGCCCTGTGCTCATCCTGGAAGGCTCATAGCTGGACTGTTAATGATAGGGAAAACTGGAAACAAGAATGTTCATCAGCAGGAGAATGGATGCAAAATAACTGGCAGATTTTTTTCTTTTGCTGAGATTCTGTTGACTCGTTACATTGTATAAGCTTAAGGTGTACAATGTACTGACCTGAGGCTTCCCTGAGGGTCCAGTGGTTAAAACTCCGCACTTGCCCTGCCTGGGGCACCAGTTCCTTCCCTGGCTGGGGAGGATATCCCACAAGCTGTGAGATATCCCACAAGCTGCACAAGGCAGCCAAAAAACAGAAGAGAAAAAGAAAATACTGACCTGATCCATTTATATGTTTCAGCACAATTGCCGTTGAAGTATTAGCTTACACTTGCATCAGTTTATGTAATTATATTTTCCTTTTTGTGGTGAGAATAACCAAGTCTCCCAGCAGGTTTGATGTATATAATACAGTATTGTACATAATCACCAGACTTCATATTAGGTCCCCAGGACTTGTTCACATATTAGTTGGAGATTTGTGCCCTTAAACAGCATCTCTCCTATTGGCCCAGCCCCAACTGCTGGAAACCATCGTGCTACTCTCTATTTCTTTTGGATTTTTTAGATTCTAGATATAAGTGAGATTATAGAGAATTTGTCTTTCTCAGACTTAACCTCACTTAGCACAATGTCCTCAAGGTCCAGCCACGTTGTTGCAAATGGCAGAATTTCCTTCTTTCTCATGGCTGAATAATATTCCATTGTATGCAAAAACCACCTCATCTTTCTCCATTCATCTGTTGACAGACACTTAGGGTGCTTCTGTACCTTGGCTATTGTGAATAATGCTGCAGTAAACATGGGGATGCAATGTCTCTTTGATATCCTGTTTTCATTCGCTTTGGATATATACTCAAAAGTGGAATTGCTGGGTCAGATGGTAGTTTGATTTTTAATACTTTGAGGATCCTTCATACCTTTTCTGTTGTGACTGAACCAATTTACATTCCTACCAGTGGTGAACAACGGTTCCCTTTTCCCCACTTCCTCAGCAATATTTGTTATCTTTTGTCTTACTAAAGATAGCAGTACTAACAGGTGTGAAGTCATATCTCGCTGTGATTTTGGTTTGCATCTCCCTGATGCTTAGTGACACTGAGCGTCGCTTCATATACCTGTTGGTTCTTTGGATGCCTTCTTTCTGAAAATGTCTAGTTCCTCTGCTCATTTTTGAATTTGAGCTCTTTACCACTGTGCTACCTGGCCTTGGGAAGACACAAAGGCCTAGGCTTATTGAAATAATTTCTTTGATCTGCATCTTAATGAATTCAGGAATTCTATCCTGAATTCCATTCAGGATGCACTGTGGGGAACAGGTACAGTGGCTGCTGGCTTGGAATGGCAGACTGCATTCTTTGCTGTCCACAGTGTGCAAACACTTCTCTCATTTGGTAGGTTGCATTTTCATTTCGTTCACTGTTTCTTTTGCTGTGCAGGAGCTTTTTAGTTTGATGTAGTCTCACTTGTATATTATTTTTTGTAGGCTTTCTATTTTATTTATTTTGGTGGGATGGATGCACAGCACAGCCTGTGGTGCGCAGGAGCTTAGATCCCAAACAGAGGTCAGACCTGCTCCCCTTGCAGTGGAAGCACAGAGTCTTACCCACTGGGCCGCTAGGGAAGTCCCTCACTTGTTCATTTTTGCTCTTACTTTTGGTGTCAGATCCAGAAAAACATTCCTCAAGATGTCGAGGAGCTTCTTCCCTGTGTTTTCTTCTAGGTGTCTTATAGTATACGGATCAGGTCTTATGTTTAAGTCTTTGATCAATTTCAAGTTAGTTTTTGTGAGTGGTATAAGATGAGGGTTCAATTTCATTTTTCTGCCTGTGGTTATCCACTTTACCCAATACCATTTGTTGAAGACAGTGTCCTCCCCATTAGGTGTTTTTTAAAATGGAAGTAATAGTTAATTTACACTGTTGTGTTAATTTCAAGTGTACAGCAAAGTGACTCAGTTATATATATACATATGTGTGTATATTCTTTTATATATAAATATTCTTTTTCAGATTCTTTTCCATTATAGTTTACTACAGAATATTGAGTTTAGTTCCTTGTGCTGTCTAGTAGGTCCTTGGTGTTTACCTGTTTAATATATAGTACTTTGTATGACAAACCTAGACAGCATATTAAAAAGCAGAAACATTACTTTCCCAACAAAAGTCCGTCTAGTCAAGGCTATGGTTTTTCCTGTGGTCATGCATGGATGTGAGAGTTGGACTATAAAGAAAGCTGAATGCAAAAGAATTGATGCTTTTGAACTGTGGTGTTGGAGAAGACTCTTGAGAGTCCCTTGGGATGCAAGGAGATCCACCCAGTTGATGTAGTCTCACTTGTATATTATTTTTTGTAGGCTTTCTATTTTATTTATTTTGGTGGGATGGATGCACAGCACAGCCTGTGGTGCGCAGGAGCTTAGATCCCAAACAGAGGTCAGACCTGCTCCCCTTGCAGTGGAAGCACAGAGTCTTACCCACTGGGCCGCTAGGGAAGTCCCTCACTTGTTCATTTTTGCTCTTACTTTTGGTGTCAGATCCAGAAAAACATTCCTCAAGATGTCGAGGAGCTTCTTCCCTGTGTTTTCTTCTAGGTGTCTTATAGTATACGGATCAGGTCTTATGTTTAAGTCTTTGATCAATTTCAAGTTAGTTTTTGTGAGTGGTATAAGATGAGGGTTCAATTTCATTTTTCTGCCTGTGGTTATCCACTTTACCCAATACCATTTGTTGAAGACAGTGTCCTCCCCATTAGGTGTTTTTTAAAATGGAAGTAATAGTTAATTTACACTGTTGTGTTAATTTCAAGTGTACAGCAAAGTGACTCAGTTATATATATACATATGTGTGTATATTCTTTTATATATAAATATTCTTTTTCAGATTCTTTTCCATTATAGTTTACTACAGAATATTGAGTTTAGTTCCTTGTGCTGTCTAGTAGGTCCTTGGTGTTTACCTGTTTAATATATAGTACTTTGTATGACAAACCTAGACAGCATATTAAAAAGCAGAAACATTACTTTCCCAACAAAAGTCCGTCTAGTCAAGGCTATGGTTTTTCCTGTGGTCATGCATGGATGTGAGAGTTGGACTATAAAGAAAGCTGAATGCAAAAGAATTGATGCTTTTGAACTGTGGTGTTGGAGAAGACTCTTGAGAGTCCCTTGGGATGCAAGGAGATCCACCCAGTCCATCCAAAAGGAGATCAGTCCTGGTGTTCATTTGAAGGACTGATGTCGAAGCTGAAACTCCAATGCTTTGGCCACGTGATGCAAAGAGCTGACTCATTGGAAGAGACCCTGATGCTGGGAAAGACTGAGGGCAGGAGGAGCAGGGGACGACAGAGGATGAGATGGTTGGATGACATCACCAACTCAACAGACATGGGTTTGGGTGGACTCCAGGAGTTGGTGATGGACAGGGAGGCCTGGCGTGCTGCGGTTCATGGGTTCATGGAGTCGTTCAACTGAGCGACTGAACTGAACTGAATTTATTCTCCCCCTACACTCCACCCCCACTATCACCTTTGGTAACCATAAATTTGTTTCCTATCTCTGTAAGTCTATTTCTGATTTTATAAGTTCATTTGTATTTTTAGATTTTACATATAAGTGATATCATATGATACTTGTCTTCCTCTGACTGACTTCTCAGTGTAATCATCTCTAGGTCCGTCCACATTGTTGCAGATGGCATGATTTAATTCTTTTATGGCTAATAGTCCATTGCATATATGTAGCACATCTTCTTTATCCATTCATCTGTCGATGGGCATTTAGCTTGCTTATTGTAAATGGGGCTGCAGTGAATGTTGGGAGTGCATGTATCTTTTCAGGTAAGACTTTTCTCAAGATACATGTCCAGGATTGGGATTGCTGAATCATATGGTAGCCCTATTTTTATTCTTTAAAGAACCTTCATAATATTTTCCATTGTGGCTGCAGCAATTTACATTTCCACCAACAGTGTAGAAAGGTTCCCTTTTCTCTACACACTTCCTAGCACTTACTGTTTGTAGACTTTTTGATGATAGCCGTTCTGATGTGAGGTAATACCTCATTGTGGTTTTGATTAGCATTTCTCTAATAATTAGCAACATTGAGCAGCTCTTCACATACCTGTTGGCCATCTCTGTCTTCCTTGGAGAAATGTCTGTTTAGGGTGTTCTTGGCTTTCTTGTCAAATATTAGTTGAGTGTATATGTGGTCCCCTTCATGGATCACAGCCTTGTCACACCAAAGGGGCTTGCAAAACTCAGTGAAGCTATGAGCCATGCTGTGCAGGGCCACCCAAGACAAGAAGTGGCCCCCTGGAGAAAGGAATGGCAAACCACTGCAGTATTAGGGACACAAGAACCCCATAAGCAGATGAAAAGACAAAAAGATATGACACTGAAAGATGAGCCCCTGAGGTTGGAAAGTATCCAGTATGCTATTGGGGAAGATCAGACAGCAATTACTAATAACACCCACTCCAGTGTTCTTGCCTGGAGAATCCCAGGGACGGAGGAGCCTGGTGGGCTGCCATCCATGGGATCGCACAGAGTCGGACACGACTGAAGCAACTTAGCAGTAGTGGTCAGAAAGAATGAAGCAGCTGGGCCAAAGCGGAAATGACACTCAGTTGTGAATGTATGTGGTAGTGAAAGTGAAGTCCAATGCTGTAGAGAACAGTGTTGCATAGGAACTTGGAATGTTAGGTCCATAAATCAAGGTAAACTGGATGTGGTCAAGCAGGAGATGGCAAGAGTGAACATTGATATCTTAGGCATCAGTGAACTAAAATGCACAGGAATGGGCGAATTTAATTCAGATGAACATTTTATCTACTATTGTGGGCAAGAATCCCATAGGAGAAATGGAGTAGCCCTCATAGTCAACAAAAAAGAGTCCTAAATTCAGTACTTGGGTGCAGTCTCAGAAACGACAGAATGATCTTGCTTCCTTTCCAAGGCAAACCATTCAGTATCACAGTAATCCAAGTCTGTGCCCCAACCACTAATGCCAAAGAAGCTGAAGTTGAACAGTTCCATGAAGACCTCCTAGAACTAACACCAAAAAAAAGATATCCTCTTCATCATAGGGGATTGAAATGCAGAAGTAGGAAGTCAAGAGAAGATACCTGGAGTAATAGACACATTTGGCCTTGGAGTACAAAGTGAAGCAGGTTAAAGGCTAACGGAGTTTTGTCAAGAGAACATGCTGGTCATAGCAAACACCCTCTTCCAACAACACAAGAGATGACTCTACACATGGACATCATCAGATGGTCAATACCAAAATCAGATTGATTTTGTTCTTTGCAGTTAAAGATGGAGACGCCCTATACAGTCAGTGAAAAGAAGGAGTTTCAGATCCAGGTGGCTCAGATCACGTGGCTCAGATGATGAACTCTTCATTGCAAAATTCAGGCTTAAATCAAAGCGTGTAGGGAAAACCACCAGCCATTCAGGTATGACCTAAATCAGATCCCTTACAATTATATAGTGAAAGTGATGGATAAATTCAAGAAATGAAATCTGGTAGACAGAGTGCCTGAAGAACTATGGATGAAGGTGCATACAAGAGGCAGTGACCAAAATCATCCCCAAGAAAAGCAAGAAGGCAAAGTGATTGTCTGAGGAGGCTTTACAAATAGATAAGGAAAGAAGAGAAGCAAAAGGCAAGGGAGAAAGGGAAAGATAAACCTAACTGAATGCAGAGTTCCAGAGAATAGCAAGGGGAGATAAGTCCTTTTTAAATGAACAATGCAAAGAAAAAAAAAAAATAGAGGTAAACAATAGAATAGAAGGGAAAGACTAGAGATCTCGTCAAGAAAATCGGAGAGGTCAAGGGAACATTTCACACGAGGATGGGCACAATAAAGGATAGAAATGGTAAGGATCTAACAGAAGCAGAAGAGGTTAAAAAGAGGTGGCAAGAATATATAGAAGGACTATATAAAAAAGTTATCTGGTTAATGACCCAGATAACCACAATGATGTAGTCACTCACCTAGAGCTGTACATCCTGGAGTGTGAAGTTCAGTGGGCCTTAGGAAGCATTACTACAGACAAAGCTAGTGGAGGGGATGAAATTCAGCTGAGCTATTTAAAATCCTAAAAAATGATGCTGTGAAAGTGCTGCACTCAATATGTCAGCAAATTTGGAAAACTCAGCAGTGACCACAAGACTGGAAAAGGTCAGTCCCAAAGAAGGGCAGTGCCAAACAATGTTCAGACTACCATACAAGTGTGCTCATTTCACATGCTAGTAAGGTTATGCTCAAAGTCCTTCAAGCTAGGCATCAGCAATACATGAACTGAGAACTTCCAGATGTTTAAGCTGGATTTAGAAAAGGCAGAGGAACCAGAGATCCAATTGCCAACATTCACTGGATCATAGAGAAAACAAGGGAATTCAGAAAAACGTCTATTTCTGCTTCACTGACTATATGAAAGCCTTTGACTGTGTGGGTCACAACAAACTGTGGGAAATTCTTAGAGATGGAAATGCCACCTTACTTGTCTCCTGAGAAACCTGTATGCAGGTCAAGAAGCACCAGTTAGAACTGGACTTGGTACATCAGAGTGGTTCAAAACTGGGAAAGGAGTATGCCAAGGCTATATTGCCACCCTGCCTATTTAACTTCTATGCAGAGTACATCATGTGAAATGCTGGGCTGGATGAATCACAAGCTGGAATCAAGATTTCCAGGCAGAATATCAACAACCTCAGATATGCGGATGATACTACTCTAATGGTAGAAAGTGAAGAGGATCTAAAGAGCCTCTTGATGAGGGTGAAAGAGTAGAGTGAAAAAGCTGGCTTGAAACTCAACAAAATCTAAAATCATGGTATCCAGTCTTACCACTTCATGGCAAATAGAGGAAATAGTGGAATGAGTAACAGATTTTATTTTCTTGGTGTCCAAAATCACTGTGGATGGTGACTGCAGCCATGAAATTAAAAGACATTTTCTCCTTGGAAGGAAAACTCTGACAAACCTAGACATCATATTAAAAAGCAGAGACATCACTTTGCCGACAAACGTCCTTATAGTCATACTGGAAAAGCTATGGTTTTTCCAGTAGTCGTGTACCCATGTGAGAGTTGGACTACGAAGAAGGGTGAGCGCCACAGAATTGCTGCTTTCCAGTTGTGGTTCTGGAGAAGACTCTTGAGAGTCCTTTCAACTGCAGGGAGATCAAACCAGTCAATCCTAAAGGGAATCAACCCTCAGTACTCATTGGAAAGATTGATGCTGAAGCTCCAATACTTTGGTTGCCTGATGCGATGAGCCAACTCATTGAAAAAGACCCTGATGCTGGGAAAGACTGAAGGCAAAAGGAGAAGCGGGTGACAGAGGATGAGATGGTTAGATAGCATCATTGACTCAGTGAACATGAATTTGAGCAAACTTCAGGAGATAGTGAAGTACAGGGGAGCCTGGCGTGCTGCAGTCCATGGGGTTGCAAAGAGTTGGACACGACTTAGCCACTGAACAGCGGCAACCGAAATAGGTGGCATTTTTAAATGGACGAAGTACCATAGTATTATGGGTGGAACACACTGGAGGTTTTAAAGGCTATTAATGATATTCCCTCCCTCATGCTCTTCTTCCCTCCCTCCTTCCTTCTTTTCTGATGGAAAATTTCTTAAATATATGAAAATATTAATAGGATAGTATAATTGAACACTGGTGACCTAGGTCTGGAACAACTTGGAATGGGGCCTGGGTTCCCAGCCAGAGATTGAGCCCGGGTTGCGTCGGTGAAAGCCCCAGACCCTAGCCACTAGGTGACAAGGGCCCTGGTCCTTCATCTTCGAGAAGAGAATTTCCACGAAGATGGAAAGTAGTGAAGCAAGTAAAGTATTTAGTAAAAGTACAGAACGTGTACTTACTCCTTGGAAGAAAAGTTATGACCAACCTAGATAGCATATTCAAAGGCAGAGACGTTACTTTGCTGACTAAGGTCCGTCTAGTCAAGGCTATGGTTTTTCCTGTGGTCATGTATGGATGTGAGAGTTGGACTGTGAAGAAAGCTGAGTGCCGAAGAATTGATGCTTTTGAACTGTGGTGTTGGAGAAGACTCTTGAGAGTCCCTTGGACTGCAAGGAGATCCAACCAGTCCATTCTGAAGGAGATCAACCCTGGGTGTTCTTTGGAAGGAATGATACTAAAGCTGAAACTCCAGTACTTTGGCCACCTCATGCGAAGAGTTGACTGACTGGAAAAGACTCTGATGCTGGGAGGGATTGGGGGCAGGAGGAGAAGGGGACGACAGAGGATGAGATGGCTGGATGGCATCACGGACTCGATGGACGTGAGTCTGAGTGAACTCCGGGAGNTACTTTGGCCACCTCATGCGAAGAGTTGACTCATTGGAAAAGACTCTGATGCTGGGAGGGATTGGGGGCAGGAGGAGAAGGGGACAACAGAGGATGAGATGGCTGGATGACATCACTGACTTGATGGATGTGAGTCTAGTGAACTCTGGGAATTGGTGATGGACAGGGAGGCCTGGCATGCTGCGATTCATGGAGTCGCAAAGAGTCGGACATGACTGAGCGACTAAACTGAACTGATGACATAACCCCACAATTCCATGTTATAATTATTTCTTTTTACAGTCATTTATTTTAAGAAATTAAGTATAATGAGAACATGTTTATAGACTTTATATGTTAAATCACATATTTCTCATTTCTGGTGCTCTCCAAATCTTTGTGTTTCGCTAGCTGCAGTTTCCTTCAGCCTGAAGGTTTTTCTTTACTATATTTTATAATACTGCTCTCATTCTTTGCTTATATAGGAATATCTTTATTTCACTTTCACTTTGGAAGAATGGTTTTGTGGGATATAGAATTCTTGACTGATGATTTTTTTTTTCTTTCAGAACTTTGAATTTATCATTCTACTACCTTCTGGTCTTCATTGTTTCAGATAAGAATCCAGCTGTTAATCTTACTGTTATTCCCCTGGACGTGATGAATCATTTTTCTCTTACTGCTCTCAAAAAATCTTGAATAAAAAGAGATTTGTTGTGGATTTCTTTGTATTTACCTTTTGACATATTTTGTATATTATATTATGTCTTTGTATTTATATTGATATATTGATAAATTCTACTTGGGATTTGTTGAGCTCCTAAGTTTGTAGATTAATATGTTGTGTTTTTATTGTTATTGATGTTGCATATGGTGTTTTGTTTTTTTTTTAACCACTATTTCTTCAAATAATGCCCTTTTCTCTCTCTCCTCATCTTCTGGGACTCTCATTACAGATATGTTGTGTATTTGATGCTATTGCATGGGTAGATCACCTTGATTTATTTTGAATACTGGGTTAGCTTCGTATCATAAACTTCACCTTGTCATAGTGTATAGCTCTTTCTATACATTGCTAAATTCTATTTCCTAATCTTTTGTTAAAGTTATTCGTGCTTCTATTCACAAGGAATATTGGCCTATTTTTTTAATGCTGTTTTTCTCTGGTTATCAGCTAGCTTCATAAAGGAGATGAGAAGTGTCCTTCCTTCTTCTGTTTTCTGGAAGTTTGTTAGGACTGTTAGCTATTCTTTAAATGCTTGGTAGGAGCCTCCAGTGAAATTGTCTGGGCCTGAAGATCTGTTTGGGGGGAAGTTTTAAAATTAAGAAGTCAATTTCCTTGGAAGCAATAGGCCTATTCAAGTTTATTTTTCATTTTGGGTGAGTAGTGGTAGTTTCTGTTTCTAAAGGAATTTGTCCATTTCACATAAATAGTCAAAATTTTGTTCATAGTATTCACAGAAGTGTTCATAAGTATTCTTTTATTATCCTCTTGATGTCTATCGGGTCTGTAGTGATACCCTCTGTTTCATTCCTGATATTAGGACTGTGTGTCTTTGCTGTCTTTGAATTTGTCAGTCTTGCTAGAGATTTGTCAATTTTATTGGCATTTTCAAAGAAGTAGCTTTTTTCTTCCATTATTTTCACCATGCTTTTTCTTTTTTATTTAATTGATTTCTGCTCTTTATTAATTCCTTCGTTCTGTTTGATTTGGGTTAGCTTTACTTCTTTTTTCCATTTGGTGGGGAAAAAGTTTAGCTTATGAATTTGAAAGGTTCCTCTTTTTCTAACATGTACATTTAATGTTATAAATTTTCCTCTCCTCTCTGCTTTGTGACCACCCAAATTTTGATATGCTGTATTTTCATTTAGGCTAGTACTTTAAACGTTCTTCTTGAGCTTTTCTCTTTGATTCATGGCTTATTTAAAGTCTGCAGCGTTGGCAGATCTTCCTTTTGTCTTTCTGTTAATGATTTCTAGTTTAATTCAATTGTGCTCAGAGAATATACTACGCATGATTTCAATTCTTTTAAAATTTTGAGGTTTATTTTATAGGCCAGGATATGGTCTATCTGGGAGAAGGCGATGGCACCCCACTCCAGCACTCTTGCCTGGAAAACCCCATGGACGGAGGAGCCTGGTGGGCTGCAGTCCATGGGGTCGTGAAGAGTCGGACACGACTGAGCGACTTCACTTTCACTTTTCATTTTCACGCATTGGAGAAGGAAATGGCAGCCCACTCCAGTGTTCTTCCCTGGAGAATCCCAGGGATGGGGGAGCCTGGTGGGCTGCCATCTATGGGGTCGCACAGAGTCGGACACGACTGAAGCAACTTAGCAGCAGCAGCAGCAGCAGAATGCTCTATCTTGGTGTGGTTCTGCGGGCACTTGAAAAGAATGGATAGTCTGTACTTGTTGGATGGTTGCTCCATTAATGTAAATTAGTATTTGATAGTATTGCTGAGTTCTATATTCTTGCTGGTTTTCTGTCTAGTTATTGTATCAGTTATTGAGAGAGGAATGTTAAAAGCCAGCTATAATTGTGAGTTTGTCTATTTCTCCTCCCAGTTATATTAATTTTTGCTTCACATATTTTATGGTTCTGTTGTTTTGTGCATACACATTAAGAATTGGTTATGTCTTCTTAGTGGATCAGGACTTGTTTTATCATTATATAAGGTCCTTCTTTGTCTCAGGTAATTTTTTTGGTTCTAAATATATTTCATCTGATATAAATGTAGCTACTTCTTTTTTCCTTTAATTAATTTGCAAGATATATATTCTTTTACTTCTAACTTTGCTATGTTATTATATTTGAAGTTTCTTATGAGTGAGTGAGTGAAGTCGCTCAGTCGTGTCCAGCTCTTTGCGACCCCATCGACACCAGATTCCTCTGTCCGTGGGATTTTCTAGGCAAGAGTACTGGAGTGGGTTGCCATTTCCTTCTCCAGGGAATCTTCCCGAACCAAGGGATCAAACCCAGGTTTCCCGCATTGTAGACAGACGCTTTACCATCTGAGCCACCAAGGAAGTCCAAAGTTTCTTATAGAAGCATGTGACTGGGTCATACTTTTTGATACATCATTCCAATATCTCCTTTTTAATTATCACATTTAGACTATTCACATTTAATATAATTATTGATCTTCTAGGGCTTAGATCTGCCTTTTTATTGTTTTTTGTTTTGTTTTGTGTTTACCTCTATTCCTTTTATTAATATATTTTTATTTTTTCTATCTTCGGTTGATTATTTGGACATTTTTCTAGAATTCTATCGTCATTTATTTATATTTTTTCAAGTATATGCCTTTGTATAGACTTTTTAGTTGTTGTTTTGGGGCTCCAAAATCACTGCAGATGGTGACTGCAGCCATGAAATTAAAAGACACTTACTCCTTGGAAGAAAAGTTATGATCAACCTAGACAGCATATTGAAAAACAGAGATATTACTTTGCCATCTAAGGTCCGTCTAGTCAAGGCTATGGTTTTTCCTGTGGTCATGTAAGATGTGTATAAGAGACAGGTATTTGTCTAACATTCACGAATTATTGCTTTTATGACCTTAAAATTCAAGGATTTTAGGAAGGATTTTCATTAAATTTAATGGTGTTCAGAAACTGATTTGAAGATGGGAGTAATTTCCCATTGAGTCCCGAATATTCATTGGAAGGACTGATGCTGAAACTCCAATACTTTGGCCACCTGATGCAAAAAACTGATTCATTGGGAAAGACCCTGATGCTGGGAAAGATTGAGGGCAGGAGGAGAAGGTGACCACAGAGGATGAGATGGTTGGATGGCATCACCNAGAAGGGGACGACCGAGGATGAGATGGCTGGATGGCATCATGGACTCGATGGACGTGAGTCTGAGTGAACTCTGGGAGATGGTGATGGACAGGGAGGCCTGGCGTGCTGCAATTCATGGGTTCACAAAGAGTCGGACACGACTGAGCGACTGAACTGAACTGAACTGAACTGCTGTGATTCACACTGTCAAAAACTTTAGCATAGTCAATGAAGCAGAAGTATATATTTTTCTGGAATTCTCTTGCTTTCTCTATGATCCAGCAGATGTTGACAATTTGATGTCTAGTTCCTCTAACTTTTATAAATCCAGTTTGAACATCTAGAAGTTCTTGGTTCACATACTGTTGTATCCTAGCTTGGAGAATTTTGAGCATTACTTTGTTAGCATGTGAGATGAGTGTAATTGTGAGGTAGTTTGAACATTTTTTGGCATCGCCTTTCTTTGGGATTGGAACGAAAACTGACCTTTTCCCGTCCTGTGGCTACTGCTGACTTTTCCAAATTTGCTAGCATATTCAGTGCAGCACTATCACAGCATTATCTTTTAGGATTTGACATAGCTTATCTCAAATTCTATCACCTCCACTAGCTTTGTTCATAGTGATGCTTCCTAAGGCCCACTTGACCTCACACTCCAGCTTGTCTGGCTCTAGGTGAGTGATCACACCATCATGGTTATTGGGGTCATCAAGATCTTTTTTGTGTAGTTCTTCTCTGTATTCTTGCCAACTCTGCTTAATATCTCCTGCTCCAGTTAGGTCCATACCATTTCTGTCCTTTATTGTGCACATCCAGTATTGTGGGTAAGAATCCCTTAGAAAAAAATGGAGTAGGCCTCATAGTCAACAAAATGTCTGAAATGCAGTAGTTGTGTGCAATCTCAAGAACAACAGGATGATCTTTGTTCATTTCCAAGGCAAACCATTCAATATCACAGTAATCCAAGTCTATGCCCCNATTCCAGGATGTCTGGCTCTAGGTGAGTGATCACACCATCATGGTTATCTGGGTCATGAAGATCTTTTTTGTATAGTTCTGTGTATTCTTGCCACCTCCTCTTAATATCTTCTGCTTCTGTTAGGTCCGTACCATTTCCAACCTTTATTGCGCCCATCTTTGCATGAAATGTTCTGTTGGTATCTCTAATTTTCTTGAAGAGATCTCTAGTCTTTCCCATTCTGTTGTTTTCCTCTATTTCTTTGCATTGATCACCGAGGAAGGCTTTCTTATCTCTCCTTGTTATTCTTTGGAACTCTGCGTTCAAGTGGATATCTCGCTCTCTCTGTTACTGTCCTTCTTAAGTTACCCCAAGGAAACTTTGTGTTTCCTCACATTTTGGTTTGGAATCCTTTGGTTTGGGTTTTTCTTCTACATCTGACAATCCTTGGCTGCCCACTCCTGCCTTTCTGGAGGACGAAGTTGGTTTGCATAACGAGCTGGTGGTATCAGATTCCTCTGGGTAAGTGGGTATAGGAGTGGAGGGCACTGAAGTGTACGTGAGTACCCTCAGGGCTTCCAGAATCACCTTAGAGGAAGGGGCCTTTGAGAAAGACAGTGCAAGACAAGCAGTCAAGGAAACCCACACTGGCCAGCTTCACAAGTCAGTCCCTTCCTTCCTTCATAAACAAGATCTCTTTTGGCGGTTTTCTGTGTAAAACAGGTCGGAAGCCCCGTCTTACCGCAGGATCTGCAGTGACCTCTCTCCAGGGCCACATCTACATTCTTCATCGAGGCTAGGGGTGGGGGAAATCCTGCTGCAAGATTTACCAGTCTTCCACAGCATAATGCCTGAACTCTGGGAGCTTACCTAGCTGAACCAGCTGCGCTAATCTCCCAGCACTCCTGTGGTTATACCTCCTGGCTCTCTCCCCTCAGCCCACCCTGCCCTGCGTGCTGCATCAGGGGATCTCTGCTTGGCCTTCTCCAGGGGTCTTAAGTAATACTTTTGTTCTCTGTTTTATCACTTAACCTTTCTTTTAGTTTTTTTTTTTTTTCTCATTGGAATAGCATTATATTTGCTTCCTTGTTCTTTGTTCAGAATTTTCCACAAATAGGTCATGATGTTAACTTTATAATATATCTCAGTATAATAATGATGCACGGGGCAAATATGATGGCTGCCCGCCCCAGCCCACTGTCCGTCCTTCTCCACTCTGCTTTCCTACTCCTTCTCTTCCTCAGCCATACTTGAGACCAGCTCTCCTTTAATGGTGGACTGCCCTGGTGGCTCAGTGGTAAAGAATCCACCTGCCACTGGAGGAGACATGGGTTCGATTCCTGGGTCAGGAGGATCCCCTGGAGAAAGAAATGGCAACCCACCATAGTATTCTTGCCTGGAACATCTCCTGGACAGAGGAGTATGGTGAGCTACAGTCCTTGGGGTTGCAAAAGACACAACTTAGCGACTAAGAACAGCAGTTCTTTAATGGTACTCATCCCGTGTGTGAAGTGATGTTTCAGTACCCTTGCCTGGGAAATCCCATGGACAGAGGAGCCTGGTAGGCTGCAGTCCACAGGGTCGCGAGGTGTCGGACACGACTGAGCGACTTCACTTTCACTTTTCACTTTGCTGCATTGGAGAAGGAAATGGCAACCCANCCTTGCCTGGGAAATCCCATGGACAGAGGAGCCTGGTAGGCTGCAGTCCACAGGGTCGCGAGGTGTCGGACACGACTGAGCGACTTCACTTTCACTTTTCACTTTGCTGCATTGGAGAAGGAAATGGCAACCCACTCCAGTGTTCTTGCCTGGAGAATCCCAGGCACGGGAGCCTGGTGGGCTGCCGTCTGTGGGGTCGCACAGAGTCGGGCGGCAGCAGCAGCAGTATGGCACATAATGCTTTAGCATCTTTCAGGAGCTTACTGGCCACTTGTAGATCCTCTTTGGAGAACTATCTCTTGAGTTCTTTGCTCATTTTTTAAAAATAGGGTTATTTGTCTTTTTGTTATTAAGTAAAGGTATTCTTTTTCTTTTCTTTTTTTTTAGGTTATATACATGTCTCTTCTATGATTTTCGGATCTTTTCTCCCATTCTGAGAATGGTCTTTTCGCGTGTGTGTGTGTGTGTGTGTGAGATCTATTAATTCATTTTCGGCTGCGCCGGGTCTCCCTTGCCGTGCCCGGGTTTTCTCCAGTCGCAGCGGGCGGGGGCTGCTCTCCGTTGCTGAGCTCAGGCTCCTTCCAGCAGCGGCTTCTCTGGCTGTGGAGCACAGGCTCTGGGCACATGGGCTTGCAGGGGCCTGGTTGCCCCACGGCGTGTGGGATTCTCCCAGACCAGGGAGAATCTGCGTCCCCTACATCGGCAGGCGGAGTCTTAACCAGGAGACCACCAGGGATGTCCCTCTTCACTTTCTTGGTGGTGTACTTGGAAGCACAGAAGTTTTTAACTTTGGCGAATTCCCAGCTTATGTATTTTTCTCTTTTGTTGCTTTTGCTTTTGGTGTTACACCTGTGAAACCATCGCCTAACGTCAGAAAGATTTACTCACATGTTTTCTTCTAAGAGTTTTATAGTTTTAGCTCTTATTTTTAGATCTCCGATCCATTTTGAGTTAGTTTTGAAATCAAGAAGTATGAATTCTCCAACTTCATTTCTCTTTCTCAAGATTTGGCTATTCTGGGTCCTTTGAATTTCTGTATGAATTTTACAACCAGTTTATCAAAGTCTACAAAGACCTAGCTGGTACTTTAATAGGGAGTATATTGAATCTGCATGTCTGGTCTGAGGAGTATTGCCCTCCTAACAATTTTAAGTCTTCTCATCCTTTAACAGGAAAATGTCTTTCCATTTATTTAGGTTGTTTTTCATTTCTTTCAGTGATGTCTTGTCATTTTCAGTGTATAAGTCTTATACTTTTTTGTTAAAATTATTTCTAAGGATTGTGTCATTTTTGATGCTTTTGGAAATGGAGTCTTCTTTATCACACTTTATGATTATTCATTGCTAGTGTGTAGAAATACAACTAGTTTTTTGTATTTTGACCTTGTACCCTATAACCTTGCTGATACGTTACTTCTAATGGTTTTCTAAATAGAAGATTGTGTCATCTGCATTTAGAGATAATTGCGCATCTGCCTTTCTTTTCTTTTTCCTGCCTAATGGACCTAATAATACTCCAGTTCAGTGGGCTTCCCTGGTGGCTCAGAGGTTAAAGCATCTGCCTGGAATGCGGGAGACTCGGGTTCGATCCCTGGGTCGGGAAGATTCCCTGGAGAAGGAAGTGGCTATCCACTCCAGTACTCTTGCCTGGAGAATCCCATGGAGGGAGGAGCCTGGTAGTCTACAATCTATGGGTCACAAAGACACAACTGAGTGACTTCACTTTCACTTTCAGTGTTGAATGGAAGAAGCAAGAGTGGGAATCTTCACCCTAGTTCTAAAATACACAGATGAAGTCAGTGTCTGGATATTCTTCCCTTGTTCCTGATCTTAAAAGGAAAACAGTCTTTACCTTTAAGTCCAATATTAACTGTAGGCTTTTTGTAGGTATCCTTTATCAGGTTGAGGAAGTTTCCTTCTGTTTCTAGTTTGCTGGTTTTCCTCATGAAAGAATGTTAGATTTCATTGACTGTTTTTTCTGCATTGTTTGACATGACCATGTCCTTTGTCCTTTTTTTAAATTAATGTAGTATTTTACACTGATTTTTGTATTTTAAACCCAAATTTTATTTCTTATTTGACTTTGTGCTTATTTGGGAGCGTGTTGTTTAGTTTACACATATTTTCATTTATTTATTTATTGTTGGCCACACCGTGCAATTTGTGGGATCTTAGTTCCCCAACCAGGGATTGAACCTGAGCCCTCAGCAGTGAAAGCACAGAGTCCTAACCACTGGACCACCAAGGAGCTCCCTGTTCTGTCCACCATTTAAAATGACGCATTGAAATCTCTAATCTTTATTTTTTTGAATTTTTATTGGAATATTTACATTTACAGTGTTGTGTTAATTTCAGGTATACAGCAGAATGCATCCGTTATACATATATCCACCCTCTTTTTTAGGTTCTTTCCCCGTGTAGGCCATTACAGAGTACTGAGTCGAGTTCCCTGTGCTGTACAGCAGGCCTCACTAGTCACCTGTGTTATCTATAGCAGTCGCAGTCTCCCAGTTATCCCCCACCCCTTATCCCCTGCTAACCTTGTTTTCTACATTTGTGACTCTACTTTTGTTCTGTAAATAAATTCATTTGCAGTCTTTTTTTTTTTTTAGATATACATGTCTCTTCTATGATTTTCGGATCTTTTCTCCCATTCTGAGAATGGTCTTTTCGCGTGTGTGTGTGTGTGTGTGTGAGATCTATTAATTCATTTTCGGCTGCGCCGGGTCTCCCTTGCCGTGCCCGGGTTTTCTCCAGTCGCAGCGGGCGGGGGCTGCTCTCCGTTGCTGAGCTCAGGCTCCTTCCAGCAGCGGCTTCTCTGGCTGTGGAGCACAGGCTCTGGGCACATGGGCTTGCAGGGGCCTGGTTGCCCCACGGCGTGTGGGATTCTCCCAGACCAGGGAGAATCTGCGTCCCCTACATCGGCAGGCGGAGTCTTAACCAGGAGACCACCAGGGATGTCCCTCTTCACTTTCTTGGTGGTGTACTTGGAAGCACAGAAGTTTTTAACTTTGGCGAATTCCCAGCTTATGTATTTTTCTCTTTTGTTGCTTTTGCTTTTGGTGTTACACCTGTGAAACCATCGCCTAACGTCAGAAAGATTTACTCACATGTTTTCTTCTAAGAGTTTTATAGTTTTAGCTCTTATTTTTAGATCTCCGATCCATTTTGAGTTAGTTTTGAAATCAAGAAGTATGAATTCTCCAACTTCATTTCTCTTTCTCAAGATTTGGCTATTCTGGGTCCTTTGAATTTCTGTATGAATTTTACAACCAGTTTATCAAAGTCTACAAAGACCTAGCTGGTACTTTAATAGGGAGTATATTGAATCTGCATGTCTGGTCTGAGGAGTATTGCCCTCCTAACAATTTTAAGTCTTCTCATCCTTTAACAGGAAAATGTCTTTCCATTTATTTAGGTTGTTTTTCATTTCTTTCAGTGATGTCTTGTCATTTTCAGTGTATAAGTCTTATACTTTTTTGTTAAAATTATTTCTAAGGATTGTGTCATTTTTGATGCTTTTGGAAATGGAGTCTTCTTTATCACACTTTATGATTATTCATTGCTAGTGTGTAGAAATACAACTAGTTTTTTGTATTTTGACCTTGTACCCTATAACCTTGCTGATACGTTACTTCTAATGGTTTTCTAAATAGAAGATTGTGTCATCTGCATTTAGAGATAATTGCGCATCTGCCTTTCTTTTCTTTTTCCTGCCTAATGGACCTAATAATACTCCAGTTCAGTGGGCTTCCCTGGTGGCTCAGAGGTTAAAGCATCTGCCTGGAATGCGGGAGACTCGGGTTCGATCCCTGGGTCGGGAAGATTCCCTGGAGAAGGAAGTGGCTATCCACTCCAGTACTCTTGCCTGGAGAATCCCATGGAGGGAGGAGCCTGGTAGTCTACAATCTATGGGTCACAAAGACACAACTGAGTGACTTCACTTTCACTTTCAGTGTTGAATGGAAGAAGCAAGAGTGGGAATCTTCACCCTAGTTCTAAAATACACAGATGAAGTCAGTGTCTGGATATTCTTCCCTTGTTCCTGATCTTAAAAGGAAAACAGTCTTTACCTTTAAGTCCAATATTAACTGTAGGCTTTTTGTAGGTATCCTTTATCAGGTTGAGGAAGTTTCCTTCTGTTTCTAGTTTGCTGGTTTTCCTCATGAAAGAATGTTAGATTTCATTGACTGTTTTTTCTGCATTGTTTGACATGACCATGTCCTTTGTCCTTTTTTTAAATTAATGTAGTATTTTACACTGATTTTTGTATTTTAAACCCAAATTTTATTTCTTATTTGACTTTGTGCTTATTTGGGAGCGTGTTGTTTAGTTTACACATATTTTCATTTATTTATTTATTGTTGGCCACACCGTGCAATTTGTGGGATCTTAGTTCCCCAACCAGGGATTGAACCTGAGCCCTCAGCAGTGAAAGCACAGAGTCCTAACCACTGGACCACCAAGGAGCTCCCTGTTCTGTCCACCATTTAAAATGACGCATTGAAATCTCTAATCTTTATTTTTTTGAATTTTTATTGGAATATTTACATTTACAGTGTTGTGTTAATTTCAGGTATACAGCAGAATGCATCCGTTATACATATATCCACCCTCTTTTTTAGGTTCTTTCCCCGTGTAGGCCATTACAGAGTACTGAGTCGAGTTCCCTGTGCTGTACAGCAGGCCTCACTAGTCACCTGTGTTATCTATAGCAGTCGCAGTCTCCCAGTTATCCCCCACCCCTTATCCCCTGCTAACCTTGTTTTCTACATTTGTGACTCTACTTTTGTTCTGTAAATAAATTCATTTGCAGTCTTTTTTTTTTTTTAGATTTCACCTGTAAGCAATATCATGTATTCTTCCTTCACTGTCAGCCTTACCTCACTCAGCAGGACAGTCTCTAGCCTCTGTGTTGCTGCAGATGGCACGACTTCACCATTCTCCTGTACACACGTGTGTGCCGCATCTCCATTCACTCCTCCTGATGGACATGTAGTTCACTTCCATGTCCTTTCTATTGCATGCATCTTTTTGAATTATGGTTTTCTCCAGCCCTGGTGGGATTGCAGGACCATGTGGTAGTTCTGTTTTTAGTTTCTTAAGTAGCCTCCACAGTGGCTCTACCAGTCTCCATTCCTATCAAAAGTATATCCCTTTTCTCCATGCCCTCTCTAGCAATTTACTGTTTGTAGACTTTTTGACCTTTCTGACTGGTGATACCTCATTGTAGTTTCGATTTGCATTTCCCTAATAATTAGTGAATTATTTTTCATGTGCTTTTTGCCCAACCATCTAATCATTATTTTTGAATGATCAGTTTCTCCCTTCAATGCTATCATTTTTTGCTTCATGTATTTTGGGACTCTGTAGTTAGATGTTTGTATTTATAACTGCAGTTAAGCCTCATTTTCAAAGATATTTTACAGCTTTTACAGGGACAAGTTTTTTCTTATTTGATATTCTTTTTTTTTTTTCAGTTTTTTTTTTTTTTCCACTTTTTGGCTGNTTTGTATTTATAACTGCAGTTAAGCCTCATTTTCAAAGATATTTTAAGGCTTTTACAGGGACAAGTTTTTTCTTATTTGATATTCTTTTTTTTTTTTCAGTTTTTTTTTTTTTCCACTTTTTGGCTGCACCTTGCAGCATGTGGGATCTTCCTCAACGAGGACTGAACCTGTGCCCTCTGCATTAGAAATCTGGAGTCTTAACCAGTAGCATGCCGGGGAAGTCCATTCTTATTTGATACTGTTGAAGATTGCCAAGGTGACTTAGATGGCAGAGGTTTTTTTGTCCTTAATTATTTAACAAAGTGAACAAAACTCAGAAATTTATGGCAAAAAGATGGATCTGGGGAGATAGCATGAAGACCTGGTGACGGAACTATCCTGTGTCTCGACCGTGGTGGTGTCACGGGCATCTACATGTGATAAAACTGTGAAGAGGTAAATGGATTCGTGCATGCCAGCTTCGTGGGGCCTGAGTAAGACTGCTGGACTGTATCCATCTCGGTCTCCTGCTTGTGACATGGTGCCGTCCTTATGCAAGCTGTTACCGTTGGGAAACCGGGTGAAGCGTCCACTTGGATCCCTTTGTATTTTTGTCGTTGTTACAGCTGCATGGGAATATACAGTTATTTCAAAATAAAAAATTAAAAGCAAAATACATGTTATCCCCATTCCTTACATAAGGAAAAATATACCCTCAGACATATTTGGATGGGTCTGTTTCTAGGTTTTTAAACATTGTTCCATTGATTTGCTGTGTATCTCCTTACCAGTAACACACTCCCTTGATTGATATAGCTGTATAGGAAGTCTTAATATCCAGTAATTTCCCACTTTATTAATCTTCAGTCTGTGTCCTTTATCTTTCTATATAAATTTTCAAATGAACTTGTTTATATCTACAAAAATTATGGCTAGGAGTTTGATAAGAACTGTGTTAAACCTAATAGATCATTTTTGGGCGAACTGACACATATATTGAGTCTGTTAATCTGTGATTGTGATTTGTGCCTCTCTCTTTATTGTCATCTTCGATTTCTTTCATCAGTGTTTTGTAGTTTTCAGCACACAACTTCGCTATGTGTTTAACTAGAGATTTGCCTGTCTCACTTTCTTGCGTAATTGTAATTTTAACTTCTGTTTCTACATGTTCCTTGTTAGCCTGTGAACATGTGATTGAGTTTGGAATTCCCTGCGGTCTGGTAGTTAACACTCTACACTGTTTCACTGCTGGGGGCTCAGCAGGTTCGATCCCTGGTCGGGGAACTACAAAATCTCACAAGCCGCCTGGTGCAGCCCAAAAAAATGTGATTGATTTTTATGTGTTGATTTTTATCTCATCACTTTGCTGACTCATTAGTTCTAAGAGTTTTTATTATAGATTCTTTGGGATTTTCTACAAAGACGGTCATGTCATATGCATATGGGTAGGTTTTACTTCTTCTTTTCTGATGAGTATGCCTTTTATCCCCCGTGTTCCAGCCACCTTCCCGTGTATGCTGAGGTGCAGGAGCCCTACGTGTACCTGCAGAGCAGCCAGGTGGAGGTCCCCAACCTCTACCTGGGCGTGCCCACTGAGATGACCATCACACTCGTCAATGGCACACTCCTGCCCACCCACTTCCACTGGGGCAAGGTACGTGAGCCCACTCCGTCGGGCCCCACCCTTGCAGCTCTCAACCCCAGAGGCCCATGTTGAGGGGCATCCTGCCCCCCAGATACCACCTAGAACAGATCACTGCCTCCGGGGGCCAACTCTGTAGCCTGCCCTGTGTCCCAGGGGAGATGAGGCCATGTCTCCATGCATCAAAACCAGCTACCCACTGTTCCCCGTCACCCTGGGCCTCCCAGGGCAGCCTTTTGTCAAGTCCAGGGAACCCCCTGACAGGCATGAGGTCCATCTAGCATGGGCAAAGAGAGGAGAAGGGACCTGTGGTTTATCCCCACCTGGGAGCACCATGCCCTGCTGGGCTCACTGAGGGCCCCAGTGAGCAGCCTCCCCAAAGCATGCAGCGGTCCTGATCCCTCTGTCAGGACCCAGGTCCATCCTGGAAGCCCAGCCCCTGACCTGCCCGTGTATCTGCCAGCTTCTGGGGCTCCAAGCAGATGTTTGCACAGTGAAAGTCTCCCCAAGACGTGGCACGCTGGGCCCCAGTGAGGAGCGCCAGCTCAGCCTGGAGTTGACTGTGCATACCCTGGTGAGTGTGAAGCCAGGGGCTGCATTGCCTGGGGAGGCCCCCGGCTCTCTGAATCCATGCCAGCCGGAGGTCTGCCTCAGACCCCTGCCCTGGGCCAAGCAGGGAACAGATTTCTTGCATTGGCGTCTGGGGCTCCATTCCTGCTGGGCCTGCTCTCTAGGAACACAGGATCAGGAAGGCTGGAGCGGGCTGGGATAGGCCCTGAAACTCTTGAGCACCATCCTTAGCCCTCGCCAGCCATCCTCTGTGGCACAGGTGGGCCCACCTTTCCACCTGCCCAGAGATGCCCCTGTGCTGGGTGCCCCAGGGGCATCTGAGAGTGCCCGGGTTCCTCAGAAGAAGGACACAGCTTCTCCTGGGTTCAGCCCACAGGAAGGCCATCGGGCAGAACGTGCTCAGTCCTCAGGGGGTTACCAGCTATGCGTTTGTTGTTCTTATGGAAAAAGAAGCTTCTTCCTCACAGGGACTCCCAGACCCGGGTGCCAGTGCCTCTCTGGGGAGCATGGCGACGTGGGCTTTCTTGCACAGCTGAGTCTGAGCTCGAGGGTTACAGATGAGTGGGCCCTGGGCTGGCCCAGAGCAGACCTCACGCAGGGAGGGTTTGACTTCTGTGATAGCAGCTTCATCGGAGTAGATGTGCAGCTTCTCCCGAGATCTGCTTGGCGGGGCTCTCCTTTAGGCGGGCACGCCCAGATGTTGGGAGCCGAGTCACAGCCAGGAGCTCTGAGGAAGGGGCCAGGCCTCGGGAGGGTCTGGGGATGGTGGCCCATTGGAGGGGTTGGGAGCCCTTCCACAGAGATGAGCGTGGACAAGGCCTTTGGGTTGCGCCCTCCCGGCTGCCCCCTGTGCTGCAGGAGGCCATCTGAGGCCCCTCTCCCAAGGCCCACCCTGGGTCTTAACCCACGGTGACACGCGCCTGGTGACCTTTCCTACAGGAAGCGGTGACCGACCTGGCCCTCCCTTGTGGCGTGTCAGGCATGAGGGAGCCCCTGGTTCTGGGCATCTCAGGGAAACCCCGGGGACTGCAGGTAGCCATCGGCATCTCTAAGGAGGAGAGTGATGACAGGTGAGCCCAGGGCTGGGCCTGGGGGCTGGGGTGGCCGTTCAGAGGAGCGGCCTTGCTGTGGGACCAGCCTCTTCCAGTTGATTCCCACAGCCAGGAGAGGACCCCTCACAAACTCTGTGGGGAGAGACCCCACCCCCCCACCCCATCCCTGCCCTCTGGGTGGTCATTCTCTGTATGCCAGAGGCCGGGCGTCCATGGTGTGGGGAACAGCAGGGGACAGGGCTGTGGGCAGCTGGGAGACACGCTGGCCTGCCCCTGGCCTGGGAGAACCGCTGATGGGGGACACCCATTTCGGCATGGAGGGTGCATCTGTGGGGTGGCTGGCTTCACGAGGAGGGCTTAAAGCCTGGTTTTGGGGCAGCTGGGCGCCTCCAGCCTGAGGTGGTCGGCCGGGCAGGGCTGAGGGTGGCATGTAACTGGTGCCCATGGGCTTGGGCAGTGCTCCCAGCATAGAGCTGTGGCCGGGCCACCCCGAGACACTCCACCTGGACTTCGGCTCGGCAGTGCCACTGTGGACCCGTGTGAACCGCCAGCTCTTCTTGACCAACTGCTCGCCAATACAGACCTCTTTCACCCTCGAGTTCGAGTACTTCGGGAGCCCTGTGAACAGCCTGAGCCAGAAACCCAACCCGTAAGTGCAGCTATTTTCAGTGACTCTTCCCGGGGAGGACGCAGCCCGGGGTTGCCCCGCTGGGCCTCCCGGGCCTCCGTGTGGCTTCGGCGGGTGTGAGTCGCAGGAGGAGGGTGTCCGCAGGTAGACGTGGAGAAACCCAAGGAGTAGGGGGCCCTGCCTGCCTGCCTGCCTCCCAGGCCTTGAGAGGAAAGAGGGGCGTGTGGCCCCTTCTGGTCAGCCTGGGCTGCCAAGGCAAGGGCTTTGGATAGACCAGGCGTTCCTGGGGCCCTCGGATGAGGAAGAAGTTACTGTAGGTGGAGGCAACGGTGGCCAGAGTGGGAGTGAGGCATACTGCAAAGCTGTAGCTTGCAGTCAGTCTCATTGGAAGTATTTATATCCCAGAAGTTAGCTCAGCTTGCCAGCACCCCACTGTAGACACCTTCCCTCAGGTCTCCTAAGGTAGGGGCAGTGGGGGGCAACTTCGGACTGCTGGGGGTGGGGGCTGCCATGAACAGTTCCTTAGCCATGAATTTGTCAACTGCAGAAAGTTAGCATGTGCAGTGGCGGGATAGATGTCCACAGGAGACTGGAGACGGCCTATTGCAGAAGCCTGGGCAAAGGCTGGGAGTCCTGACTGGGTCTGCATCCCGGGGTCACCAGGGCACAGAGCCTGCGGGTCAGGGGTCCCTGCCCTGGAGCACTCCTGATTTTGTTAAGACTGGCAGGCAGCCTGCCGCTGAGATGCTTCAGGTGGTAAGGTGCCGAGGGAGCGAAGACCACAGGTGGAGGTGAAGAGGAGCCCTGACCGGCTCTCCATGGGAGGAGAAGCAGGGCCACCTTCCTCTGCTGGAAAGCCGGTGGGGGAGGGGGATGCTGGTTGCCTGGGGAGATGGCTGAGGTCTGGGTGAGGGCCTAGGTGGCTTGATGCAATTTCCGTACCCCTCTTGTCAAGCCCCGACATGCCTCCCGCCCTGCTGAAGACGGCCCGGATGCGGGAGCTCTTGGCCAAGCATGAGCAGTGGGGTAAGAGCCCAGGCCCTGCCAGAGTAGGGTTTTGTGGGGCCTTTGAGGATGTGGGCCACCTGCTGCAGGAAGGGACCCTGGCCAGAGAGTCACTCCTCAGCGTCCTTTCTAGCCGGGTCCCTGAGATGGCCATGGCTTCCACTGAACAGCCCCTGCTCTTTAGAACACGGCCACCTTCTTGCTAAGAGGGCCTATGCACGGGGTCTGGCTTTGATTTGGGATGGGTGGTGGCTGGTGGCTTAGGAGTGAGGGCTCCCACTTGGCCTCATGGCGGTGAGGGAGCTGGACCCTGGACCCCAGGCTTGCAGGAGGGTCTCTTCAGGTGGACCAGGGAGAGACTGCAGGCTGGCTTGTCTGGTTCAGTGCTTTGCTGACACTTGAGGGTTGGGACCTCTTTCCTGCCCGGGGGGGCTTCCTCCCCATTCCTGGGTCTCATTGCAGAGTTTATGGAAAGCATGCTGTCCCACGGGAAAGGAGCAGCCTTCTTCCCCCACCTTTCCCGAGGCGTGCTGGGTGCCCACCAGAAGCTCAGCATCGACCTCACTGCCTGTGCCAACATGTGGGGGGAGTATTGGGATAATCTCGTCTGCACGGTAAGCGCGGGCGGGTGGGCGCGCAGGCAGGCGGCCTGGGGCACAGGGACCCCCACCCTGGCCCCTACCTGCAGGCTCACTCTCCTCCAACACCCAGCTCTCAGCCTCACAGGTCTCATCAAGTAGAAAGGTGATGCCTGCTGAGCTCGGGATGGCCCTTTGCACTGACCAGCAGCCCTGGGATTCCTGCAGGAAGGGTCCCGGGAGCAGAAGCACCCACATCTTTGCCCATGAGGTCCCCCTGAGGCTGGGACCATACTTAGGAGGGCTGAGGAGTCAGATGGGCTGCCTGCCCTGGCCAGAGTCTGAGATGCAGATCGGGCAGTAAGTGTGGAGACGGCATGGCCGCCCAGAGCCACAGCCTCACCCAGGCCTTGGTGAGGCCGTCGTTCATTCCCTGTCAGCCCATTCACTGACTCCGTCAGCATGAACTGAGACCTTCTATGTACAGGTTCCTGTGTGGTCCCCTGGACTGTGTACAGGGGTGAGGAAGACAGACCACCCCAGTAGGGAGCACCTAGTTTAGGATGAAGGGGTGAAACACGTTCCACGTCCTATGTCATTTAATTATTGCACAGATTTTCTTCAACTATTTAGTAAATTGGACAGATGAGTTATGGTAGTTATTTGCTTTAAATTGTGCTCTATCCAATGACCAAGCGGTGATCACCTTAATATACAAAGAGTTCTTAACTAACAATAAGAGGGGGTGGCACAAGTATCTCAAGGGGCAGAGGGTCATAATAGGCTGTTCAAGAATGACAGCTGGAGATGGCCAGTGAACATGAAGAAGGGGAAGACCCTGGTGGTTCAGTGGTTAGGACTCGGCATTTCTATGGCAGGGGCCCGAGTTCAGTCCCTGCTCTGGGAACTAAGATCCACGCGCTGCATGACATGGCCAAGAAAAAAGAAGTGAGAATGAAAGGCACCCAGAAATACTGGTTTTGTGAGATGAGCAAGGTTTAAAATTGTCAATGGAGGTGCAGGGATGGGTGCCCATGGGCACAGTGGGGCTGCTGGGAAATGTATGCCCTTCAGAGGCACCTGTGCAGGGCGCTGGGGACGCACATTTAAAGTCGCCCCAGGGAAAGAAGTGGATACACGAACAAACAAGTTTCATACCAGGCTTCTTTTTCTTCTCAATATTGTTCAAAATAGAGGGGGAGAAAAAGGAGATAGTGTAGACGTGTCCACCAGAAGATCAGATAAAACGTTAAACTACATCCATACCCTGGGATTCCCACAGCCAGTTCAACAATGCCGTAAACCTTCATCAGTAAAATTATCGCATGTGGTTAAAAGAAAAAAAAGATCACCAAAACGAAAGCATGCCCCAAATGCCCCTCATTTAGATCTGTTTTATCCACACAAGTCTGTCTAGACAGTTCTAACTGAAATACTAACAGTGAGTCATGCTGTGGAGTGGGATAGGATTATGGGTGAAATATAGTCTATGTTAAATTTTTAAAAATAAGCAATTTTTTGACTGGCAGAGAAAATGATCACTATTTCCATTTAAAAGATGAAGAAATTTCATCCAAAGAGCCAAAAGAGGCCATAGGCCATCAGGCTGGGAGACAGTGGTCACACGTGGAGACCCTGGGCTGGCTGGAGGAGGGGATGAGGCGCCTCGGGGACGTGGAGGCAGCGGGGGATGAGACACAGGATTGGTGTACGCCTGCAGGTGGGAGACTTGCCTCCAGCAGTCATCCCGGTGCACATGGCGGTGGTGGGCTGCCCCATCAGCTCCCAGAGGACCCCCCACTACACCACTGACCAGACCCAGAGGGAGCCCATCATCAGGTACCGCTCCTTCCCCACCTCCCCTCCGCTAACCCCGGAACCCTTAGCCTCCATCCCAGCTGTCCACACCAGCTCGTTGCTGCCCAGCTGGCCCAGTGCCACCTGGTGTCACCCAGCACGAAAGCCCAGGCCAGGGCTACCCCGGAGGAGCGAGGCCTCGGGGGCATGGCCATGATCTGCACGTCTCAGAGGGCTCTGGGGGAACAGGAGTGAGCAGTCGGTGTCGCCCGAGGTCAGGGCCGCGCTCGGGGCCCCTCACTGGGGTTTCTGTGGTTGGTCAGGGCGGGTAGGAAGGCGGGTGAGCGGGCCAGTGAGCAGCCCTGGGTCACGGTTCCCTGGGGATCGTGTTGGGGTGGGCCTCCAGCCCTGGGGCTCTGTGACTCCGGGGTGAAGACAGACCACTGTGGGCCCCCTCCCTGCCCAAGCCCCGGCCCTCCTCTGAGGTGAATCGGCCTGCGGGGCGCGCGCTGATCCTGGTCCCCCGCCTCCAGGTTCGGCACCCGGGTCTCTGGAGGAGACCCAGTCACCCGGATCCTTCGCCTGAGTAATTCCAGCCCCTGTGGTGAGACGCTCACGAGAGAAATTGGGGCTCTTGCTTCAGGCTGTGCGGGGGGGTGGGGGGTGCCAGGATGGGAGGGCAGCTGATGGCCCACAGCCTGGACCCTGGAGTCCAGCGGGCCTGAGGTACGGAGAGAGGACCTCAAGGGCTAAGGTGGGGAGTGACCAAGCCATCAGGGGTCGTCAGAGCCACTTCCACCTTGAGGCCAGGACTTGCCCTTGCCTGTAGAACCTGGTGTCTTCCACTGTGCCCTGGCCAGACGCCCGCCCTGGCCAAAATTCACTTGGTGTTGGATAGAACTTGCAGAGCACACCTTCTCCTTTCAGCCAGCAGCCCCTGTGCCGCTTGCTGGGAGCTAAAGGATGGAAGGGCAGAAGGCAGGGGCTGTACGGGTGGGAGGAGCCGGGAAGTCAGCAAATAAGCCAGAAGGAAAAGCGGCTGTAGGGAGAGCACAGGGAGGCCTGGATTTGTGCATTTGGACATGAAAGCTGGTCTTGGGATCCAGAGGACAGGGGGTGATGGAGCCGATGGCATAAGCCTGTAGACTTGAAACAAGAATTGCCTGGAAGTGACACTGGGAAATGAGGCCCCCACCAGCCTCAGTCTGGGAGAACTGGTGGCCTCTGGGGCCTGCAGGGAGTGAGGCCCAGGCAGGAGTCATCTGCTCTTTCCTTACTCCTCACGCCTTTCTCCTGCATATTCCCCAGACATCCGCCTGGACTGGGAGACCTACACTCCAGAGGATAGGGAGGACCGGCTGCTGGAGCTGCTGGTGTTCTACGGGCCGCCCTTCCCACTACGTGACCACGCTGGGAATGACCTCCTGTACCCCGAGACCTCGGAGAGCAGCAGCTCCTCCTGGTCCCCAAGTCCCTCTGAGTCTGAGTCCAGCCGTGAAACCACCCCATCTGTGAGCAAGGGTGGCGGGTGGGCCACTGGGCCGGGTCACCGGGTCTCAAACTGAGCCTTGGCGACACCCTTGACCATAGGCCGAGGACAGCTCCAGTGCCGGCGCGCCCCAGAAGATCATCTCGGTCATCCTGCATGGGCATGAGGGGGCGCCCTCTGACCGCCTGTTCTCCATCAGCCCCAAGCAGGTGGTGAGTGGGTGGGGCTGGGAGCTTCCGGGAGCCGTCCCCCTGACCAAGGCTTGGCGGGGAGGCGGTTGTCCAGCGCTGAGGCTGCTGTGCCTGCCAGGTGGTCCCTGCGGGGGGCAGCAGCACCATCCACATCTCCTTCACACCCGTGGTGCTGGGCCCCGAGGTCCTGCACAAGATGGAGTGTGTTGGCTATGCCCTGGGCTTCTTGAGCTTGGACGATGAGGTGAGTGCTCTGGGCCTGGGGAGGGCTTCCCCCCACCCCACCCCACCCCACCCCACCTCTCAGGACTCCAGTGATGGGGCCTGGGCTTGGTAGGTGGAGAGGGAGCTTCCGGGCCGGAGGCGCCGCCTGCAGGACTTTGCCGTGGGACCCATGAGGCTGGACCTGCATGGCTACGTCAGGCCGGCGCAGTGAGTCCACGGGGCCACCTGGCCCACCTCCTGCCTCTGGTGGGGAGCAGCCTCCATGGGCGCTGCTGGGGACCATCCCGGGCCTTGGGAGCAAGAGGATGGGCACGGGAGGGTGGGGCCGGCCAGGGGCAGGTGAGGCCCCGAGGCCCATCCCGGGCTGTCGCCAGCAGGCTGAGCGTGGAGTGGGACTACGGTGGCAGCGTGGTGTTCTGGCAGCAGGCCAGCGACCTCATCCCCGAGCAGCCCTGCGCCGGGGTGAGTGTGCGGCCGCCCTGCCCTCCCATCACCCGGCTGCCCCCCACCGGCCCTCCGGGGGCAGAGCCTTGCAGTCTGAGTCCCCCCTTCCTGCGGTTGCCAGGTGCTGAGTGAGCTGGTGACCACCCGCCACCTGAAGCTGACCAACACCACGGAAATCCCTCACTACTTCCGGCTCCTGGTCTCCAAGCCCTTCTCCGTTTCTCAGGGGGCGAGCCGCAGCCACCGGGCCCTCGGCTGGAAGCAGGAGGGTGAGGAGGAGATGGCAGCGAGGGGCAAGCAGCTGGTGCTCCAACCACAGGAGAACACACTGGTCAGTAGGGCGTCTGCGGTCCCCGCCCGGGGGGCATGCACTCCTGGGCTGGGGGTCACCCTCCTCTCACGTTCCCACACGTGTATGTACAGACAGCACGGCCACGCAGCACCCTCCCAGGGCGGCACTCAGACACGGACAGCGGTAGTATCCAGGCCCTGCCACAGCCTAAGCACTCGGGCCAACTCCCCAGACAGACAAGACTCCAGCCAACGCACGCGCACACACACAGCCACACACATCCACTGTCCCATACCCACACACACCCACAGTCCCACACCCCCACCCCCATCATCTCACACACACAGTGCCCCCCCACACACCCATTCTCACTGTCCCACACCCACCGTCGCACACACACTGTCCAGCACATATACACCGTCCCCCACACACACACCCCCACTGTCACACATACACACACACATCCACTGTCCCACACCCACCATCACACACACACACACCGTCCAGCACATATACACCGTCCCACACACACACCCC
>SJYX01002283.1:290009-318768 GCA_006410675.1 Oreotragus oreotragus
GTCCCACACCCACCGTCACACACATACACCGTCCAGCACATATACACCGTCCCACACACACACCACCCCCACCATCTCACACACACACATGCACTGTCCCACACCCACACACACCCACAGTCCTACACCCCCACCCCCATCATCTCATACACACACTGCCCCCACACACACCCATTCTCACTGTCCCACACCCACCGTCACACACACCATCCAGCACATATACACCGTCCCACACCCCCACCCCCATCTTCTCACACACACACACTGCGCCCCCCACACCCATTCTCACTGTCCCACACCCACCATCACACACACCGTCCAGCACATATACACCATCACACATACATACACACTCGCTCTCACACACACACACCGGCCAGCACACTTTCTGCACAGGGGTCTGCACACGCAGATATGCCCTGACCTATCAGAGCGCACACTCAGGAGCCCTAGACACACCAGCCTGCCTTCATCCCCTCTGCCCGCATCCTGGTCCTGAGAGCACCCCCACGTGGCACAGACCCTCCCCACTCGCCTGCCCTCTTGGAGGGTTTCATCACCGTCTTTCCATAAACGTAAGGCACACTGTTCCCAGGCCCCCCATCCAGAGATGAGAAGGCCAGGGCCGAGGCCTACGAATCTATATTCCTAACAGGTCCCTTGAGTAAACTTGTGGAGCTAGGTCCACAGACCTGGGTTTGGGAACCACATGTCCAAGGCCCCTCCCGTGAGGCCTCAGTGATACCTCAGCCCTCTCCCCACAACCACCAGGGTGACCCCTGAGCAAGGCTAAGCTGACTCCGTGTCCCATGCTTGAAACTCAGCTGGGGCCCCTCACTGCCCTCAGGACAGACACAGGCCTGCCCTGGGCCTGCGGGCTTGCACACAGCCCTGGTCACCCGAGGGGAGGACAGCTCCATTTCTCGGGCCCCTTAGCTCCTGACGGCTGCTGGGCACAGAGCAGGGCCTGCAGGCCATGCTGGGTCACAGGCTGAGTGGGCACCGGGCTGGTCCTGCAGGAGGGAAGGGTGGAGCCCCAGACAGGCAAGCTGCTGCCTGCCTCCAGCAGCCTGAGGTGATGGTCGGCTCGCCCACAATCTGCTCAGGTGAACGTGTCCTTCTCGCTCTCCCTGGAGCTGCTCTCCTATCAGAAGCTCCCAGCTGACCAGATGCTGCCCGGAGTGGACATTCAGCAGAGCCCGAGTGGAGAGAAGCAGGTGGTGTTCACACAGAACCTGCTGCTGGAGTACAGCAACCAGACCTCCCAGGTGAGTCCCGGTCTGGCTCACATGGTAAAGAGGGGCACCGGGCTGGGCTCTGCTCAGGTGGAGTCAGCGGAGGACCGACCCCGATCGTCTGGCACGTGGAGAGATGGGGTCATCTCCATCCTTACTGGCCTCAGGAGCTCAGAGCCAGGTGGGGTCCCAGAGCGTGGAAAATCAGGGAAGGCTTCCTGGAGGAGGAGGTGGCGTGTGAAGCCTGCACATTGTTTAATGGAGAAAGAAGGGACCAGGCCAAGGGAATGGCCTGACAGTGCCAACAGTGAGCAGCTGAGGGATGCCTCTGGGGCTTGTCTGGGACTGTGTGTGCACCAGCTGAGAAAGCCATGGGCCTTGTTCTGTGGGCTGTGACAAGCTCCACACCCCAGCCCCACAAGCTTCTGAGGAGAGAGGCCAGGAGGAGCAGAGGGCTGGATAAGGGGGACGGGTAGGCAGGGAGGTGACCCGGGCAGGGAGCGGAAACCACAGCACTGCATCAGGGAGCAGAGAGCAGAGGGTGTCTCCCTGGCCGCTTTCCTGCGAACCCCCCCACCTCCCCCAGCGGCGGTGCTGCCTGTGGGCTCCTCAGAAGCTGCTGCGCGGAGGGCTGGCAGGGTCCCGTGTCCCTGCTGCTCCCCGGGTGGCCGGCTCTGTCCCTAGGTGGTGCCCCTGCGGGCCGTGGTGGCCGTGCCCGAGCTGCAGCTCTCCACTAGCTGGGTGGACTTTGGCACCTGCTTCGTGAACCGGGCCCGGGCCCGGGAGGTCTACCTCATGAACCTGAGTGGCTGCCGAAGCTACTGGGCCGTGCTGACAGGTGTGTTAGGCCCTCCTCCCCAACTCCGCTAGACCAGACCCCCCAGGAAGGGGCCTGTGGCCCTGTGCTGATGGGCCGGACCCCCTGGGAATTGCTGCGCTGACGGCCACTTCCCCCATCCAAAGTGGCCCCCCCTGGGGTGGTGGGCAGCAGCAGAAGCGCCAGGAGGCGGGGGTCAGTGCTGCAGGCATTGCGTGGAGCTGCCTGCCTGTCCTCCCATCCTGCAGGCCAGCAGGCGCCAGATGGGGCCCCCGTGGCCTTCACGGTCTCCCCAAGCAGTGGGCTGCTGGAGGCACGACCGGTCAACGCGCCCCCCACCTCTGTCACCCTCCAAGTTTCCTTCACCGCCAGGTATGGCCCCCGCGGCCTGGCTGGCGCTGCCCCCCCGGAGCCCTGGGCCAGCACCCCTCCTGATTTGAGCCCCGGCTTCCCATAGGAGCTGTGAGCTGTATGAGTCCACGCTGGTGGTGGAAGGCGTGCTCGGGGAGAAGCCGTGCACCCTGCGGCTCCAGGGCCGCGGCTCGTATGACGAGAGACACGCTTCACCCCTGCACCAGCTCTGAGGCTCTGCCCTCAGCCCCCAGTCCTGGAAATAAACATGGCCCGGAGCTCTGGAGCCGTTTACTGGGCACGGGCCTCTGCTGGGGGACCTCTGAACAGCTCCTGGGACGGAGGGACCCCTCCAGGCCTGCACCTTGTGTCCTCAGGGCTTAGCCGAGGGTGGGTCCGCCGGGCGGAGACCAGGGCACTTAGTGTTCAGATGGAGCAGAGGCAGGACCAGCCTAGTGAGAACTGGCCCTGCGGAAGAACCACAGGCACCGAGGTAAGACCGCGCGTTTACTGTGTCTGCAGCACTCCCCGTCCACAGCGCCTGCCCCCAGCGATCACGCGGCGGCCTTGTGGCTGGGTGTGTCTTAGCCGGAGGGGCCTGCCTCTGCATCTGCTCCTGTGCTGGGGCATCTGTTCACGTTTTGTGTGCTCACATCAGCTCAGGTGTCTTGACTTGCCATCCCTCCCGTGCTGCGGCGCTGCTGAGGGAGCTGCACCTCCGCCCTGGGCTGCCGTCAGTTTCCGGGGTATTCAAAGACAGCGGCAGCTCCCATGCCAGTCCCGATGCACATGGACACCACCCCGTAGGCCCTGGGGAGGGAGACACACAGGTGGGGTGGAGGCACAACCGCCAAGCTCTTGCCAGGAGGGCTGAGCTGGGCACACCAGGGCCCAGAGGACGCCAGACCTCGGGGCGTGTGGGCCCCAGGCGCACACACAGGGTGACAGATGCCTGCTGCAAGCCAGGATCCCCCGTCTCCTCAGCTTGGAGCACGTGGGGGTATGTATACCTCCCCCAGACATCCCCATGGGGCCAGCCTCACCTCTTCCCGCGGCGCTTCAGCTCGTTGAGCAGCGTGATGACCTGTCGAGCCCCTGTGCAGCCCAGCGGGTGGCCCAAGGCCACTGCACCCCCGAGAGGGTTCACCTTCTCAAGGGGGAGTTTTAGCTTCTCCACACAGTACACAGCCTGGGGGGGAGGTGGAGCATTAGCTGCGGACCCCTCTCTGGTCCCCTTTGCCGCTTGCCCCCTGGCTCCAACTGGGGGCCCCATGCCACACTGCAAAACAAAGTCTCACCTGACTGGCGAAGGCTTCGTTGATCTCAAAGATGTCCACGTCATCCACCGTCAGCCCTGCAGGCCCGGGGGGAAAGACCTGAGCTGACCCAGCGGCCCTCTTAGCGGGATCCTCAGCCTCCCTGGGGGCCCTGCCCCATCCATGGCCTATAGGCTGCCTGCTATGTCTGCCTTTGTTCAAGATGGGTGCGTGGAGCCTGGCTGGGGGTTGGGGTGCTGGTCTTCACCCCCCCTTCACTCTGCAGCACCCACAGGACCACCCCAGGCTCCTGTCCCCCACCTGCCTCAGGCAGCAACAGCACGAGAAACGGGAATTGGATCTGAATCTCGGGGGTGAAGGAGCCATCTTACCTGCTTTCTGCAAAGCCACAGGGATGGCGTAGGCAGGGCCAATGCCCATGATGTCAGGCGGAACCCCAACCACTGCATAGGACCTCAGGACCCCAAGGATGGGAAGGCCCAACTCTTCTGCCTTGGACCTCCTGGCCAGCAGGATGGCAGCAGCCCCATCACTCACCTGGCTAGAGTTTCCTGGAGGCAAAGCACAGGGTTAGGGGGGCCTGGGGGCTGTGCTGAGGCAGTCCACACCTTCCCCATCCACCCTGCCTGGTAGCTCCAGCACCCTGAGAACGCCCAGCGTGCAGCAGCCCCGTCTCACCAGCCGTGGTAGAGCCCCCCTCCTTAAAGGCAGGCTTCAGCTTGGCCAGGCCCTCCATGGTGGTGCCGGGGCGGATGCCCTCGTCCTGGGCCACGGTGACACTCTGCTCTGTGCCCTTGTCGTCACGGACCGTGGTGGTCACAGGCACGATCTCAGCCTGGAAACAGCCCTGGCTCTGGGCTCTGGCTGCCCTGCCAACACCGTGGACAGCCAGGCTGAGGCTCACATGGGGTTCCTTTCCCTCCTGGGGTCCCTCCCTGACGCCCCCGCCCACTGCCCTTTGGGAGAGACATGCAAGCTGAAGCTGCTAAATGCAGGGACACACTTGCCTCAGGGGAGTATGGAGAGGGCCTGGTGTGGGCCCCTACTACCCGGGCAGTGGGAACCCCGGCTTCACAGGGTCTTTCTGATCATCGGCCTTACCAGATCCTCAAAGGGGGAGGTTTGAGCAGGGGGCTCCCCTCTGAGCCCTTCACCCAAGAGGGATTAAGCCAACTGAGGCTGGAGTCCCAGGAATATTCGTGCTGGCTTCCGTGGACTTTCCGTTCCCTCCCACCAGCCCAATCCCATCTGTTCCCTGTGATTCCACATATTTATAAATGACATAGGGACTTCCCTGTGGTCCAGCTGCTACAGCTCCATGCTCCCACGGCAGGGGGCCCAGGTTCGATCCTTGGTCAGTACATCCCACATAACCACAACTGAAACCCAGCACAGCCAAATAAATATTAAAAAAATAATAAAAATGACATACACTAAACTACTGGATGAACCTTAGAATTCAAACAGTGTAAAAGCATAAGGCATTTTAGGGTGATGGTTGCAATCATATGCAAAGGCCCAGCGGCATTCCCAGGGGAAGAAGCCACAGCTTTTACCCGACTCTAGTGAGAGCTTGAACCCAAGTGGCTAAAAACCACTGCCTCAGAGAGGCCCACCTGGCTGGAGACCACTCCCTCCACAGCCACACACACCAGGGGGAAAGACACACTATGGGACGTAGGGCTAAGTGCGCAGAGGCACCATCCCTGTCCACCTCCCCGCCTGGGAGGGAGAGGCTTAGAAACCATTTGCTGCTCAGCAGGAGCCTAGAGCGGATCCATCTGACACCACTTATGCGCGGAGTTGCTTCAGTCGTGTCTGACTCTGCAAGCACACGGACTGTAGCCTGCCAGGCTCCTCTGTCCATAGAATTCTCGAGGGAGTAGGTTGCCATTTCCTCCTCCAGGGGATCTTCCTGACCCAGGGATCGAACCCGTGTCTCTTATGTCTCCTGCATTGGCAGGCAGGTCCTTTACCACTAGCGCCACCTGGGAAGCCCACTTAGAACAGCCTCAAAAGCTCACTCTCCAGCCCTTTCGGCATCTCACCCCAGACAACACTCACTTTTGCTGGGAAGCCAGTGCAAAGGTATCCTGCTTCTCCCGCGAAATGCCAAACCGCTCAGCCACATTCTCTGAGGTTATCCTAGAACACAGACAGGGAACACTGAGTCTGTGTGGGGCCTGGGGCTGCAGACGGGGTGGGGCAGGGAGACCTGTGTCTCAGTGACACACCAGGAGCACAGGCCGGAGTCACCGCAGTTGGGACTCTTAAGCGTGCACACAGGAGGGCTTGGGTGGGGCTGGCCAGCTTCTCCTGCGCTTCAAGGGAAACTGCTTTCCTGTGAGGAGCCGAGGACTCCCAGGCCCCCATGGGAGGCCACACCCAGCTTTCTGCTCCCCACAGGCCAGCGCCACAGCGGGGCCTCTGGCCCAGCCTTCTGGCTTCCAGGCTTCCCTCGGAGATGGTCCCCGGCTGTGGAGGCAGCCGCGTCCCCTCGCACGTGCTGTGGAGCCAGGAACCCCGCCCACGGCCCGCGGTGGCACTGGCCGCAGTGCTCAGCAGCTCTGCAACGATGGCGCCTTTGATGCCACCCTGTCAGGGCCCAGTTCCCTCACCGGCATGGCCAAGGTTTGGGGTGCAGCTGCCCTCAGGCCTTTGTGACTGAGCCCCTTAGGGTGGGAGTGATAGGCTGGGCCATGCTTGGAAACCCAGGGACACAGACGCACTGGGGTCATCAAGGAGTCCCATCCCCAGAGGCCCTGCAGAGCAAGCCAGGCCTGAGGTGGGGGGCCACAAGGGGCCCCAAGCTCCTGAAGCCCTGCTCCGGGCCAGGCAGGGAGCTGAGGCCGGTACTCACCCCATAGGAATCAGGCAGTCTCTGGCCTTCTCCTTCTCCACCAGCCGTGAAGTAACATTTCCAGGGTTCCCTCTGTCAGCCAGGGACATGGACTCCACCCTGAGGAGGAGGAGGTGATTAGCAGGCTCCCCACAGACAGCTGGGTGCCGGCAAGCGCTGGGAAATAGCCAGGGAGCCCCGGGCCAGCCAGGCAGAGCTGGGGGTGCGGGGCTGCTGAGCCCTGCCTCCCCCGACCACCACACAGTCCACGCGCCCAGACAGGGCCTCACTTCCCTAAGACAACTGCTCCGTCAGCCAGTGGCAGTTCCCAAGGAAAGCGGCCTAGCATTGGCCAGAATGGGGAAAACATGTCTAACAAGCCCAGGCCCTGCCCTCAGGGGCCACAGATCGGGAATAAAGAAGAGACCAATATTCTAAAAGCCACATGTCAAAGAGCAGGCTGACCTGTGTGGTCAAGCAGGTGCTAGGAGCCGAGGGGAAAGCGGAGATCTTGAGTTACTGTGGTCACAAAGGGCTTCCAGGAGGTGGCAGAATATAAGGCTTCAGAGGGTGGTAACACATTGCTTTTCATGCGCCCAGCACTATTTGAAAAATCCTCCCAAGTTGTGCTGTGAGCAATGCCAGGCCCAGAGAAGCTGAGTTAACTTGTCAGTGGGGACCAAGTTTAGGTAGTCAGGCTCCAGAGCCCACTGCCACCTACAATATCCTGAGCCACTCGTCATGAGCAAAGTATGAGGAACAGTCAACCTGTGACACGGGACTGTCCTGGCCCAAACCCTCAAACCCTGTAATTTGGTCTTTCACGTGCTTGGGGACTCAAACTCCCCTTCAAACCCATGAAGGCTGCAACCCTCTCCTCAGTCCACACACACCCCCGTCCATCGTCCAGTGAGAGAGCGAGGAGCCTGGGGGCAGCCTGGTGGGCGGCCTTGGCCCGGCCAAAGTCCCTGCAGGTGCTCTCCAGGCTTATCTACGATTGCTGGCACGGGCGGTACAGCCGGCGCCAACTGGCACAGCTCCGAGCCGGCCCAGCAGGGCTCCGAGGAAGAAGTGCTCTGGAGGGGACCTGAGAGGCAGAGGGAGTGGGCCAGGATCCTGGGGCTGCCGCGCTCCCAAGCCTGCCGAAGCCCTGAAGGGGCCTGCGCTCCCAGCCCCAGATGCCGCCCCAGCTCGCCTCCCTGGAGTGCCGCCCGGCACACGTGGGGCTCCATGGGCTGCAGCTGAAGGGGGAGTCACAGCTGTCAGCGACCAAAGCGCCACAGATCTGTCCCTCAGAGCCCAGGAGGCAGCGGAAGTTTCCACCTTGGACAGGGTGAGGGGGCAGACAGCCTGTCAAATGAACAAACTAGTTCTAGAGCAGGCAGCTGTCCTGGGCTTTTTGGGAACCAAAACTGCTTTTTCCACTCTCGGCAACCATCATGAATCAACAAGGGTCGCCACAGACGGGAACCCAGTGCTGCATTTTCTCAAAATGCTTGCCCACATCTCCAGCCTGACAGATTTCCAAGAAAAGAAAGCTCTTCAAAGCCAGTTTCCTCTGGTGTTAAGAGGTGTGAGCGGTTCCCAAACAGCCAGGGCTGGGGGCTGATTCTAAGCAGAATTTGTAGGAACCAACTCGCAGCCAGCTGCCTGAAAGGGCTGCAGGGAGAAGCATGAAATCATAGCCTCTGAGAATCAGGAGAGGAACATTAGTTTCATTGTAACAAGTTGGTTAATAAGCTCTGGCAGAAAGAAATTCTTACCCACAAGCCATGCCAATGTCATAAGACCCATTTCTGATGCCACCTGCAACAAAAGCATTTTATAAACATCCTTCCCCAGAGTCCATCTGTCTTGGGAACAGGGGCCTCTTCCCCACCTGGTCTCTAGGGGGGACTCAGCCCCAGCCTCCGAGATGGAGACCCAGGAGTGCTCAGAAAAGGCTGGGGGGCGCTCCTCCACGCTTGCTGTAGGTACAGTCCTCTCAGAAATTACTGCTTGCCCCGCAGGCGAGGACTCTGCTGACCCAAACCCATGGAGCCAGGACTAAGGCCAGGTCATAGCCAGGGTGCCCACCCAGTCACAACTTACCAGCTATGCTGGCCACCGCCTGGAGCCCCGACGAGCACTGCCTATTGACAGCTGACAAAGGCACAGTCTCCGGGATGTCACTGCAACAGGAAGCAAGAGAGTCAGCCCCCTCTCTCTGCCCAGCGCTCAGGGAAAGCAGGCCTGGGCTCCCGGCCAGCCTGACTGCCCCTTTGTGAGGGAGTTGTGGGGAGATCGGACAGAAAGACCAGGGGAACAAACAGGCAGCCCTGCCCACACTCCAGGCGATTCACACTGGGCAAAACCATATCTGCAGGTGCTTGCGCCCCAGGCCTCACAAGCACATGCCTTCCATCCAGTGATTCTCCTCAACCAAGGCCAAGCACGGCCCAAAGGCAAGAGAAGGCTGGCTGGGTCCTGTCTTGCCTTTGAAGGTTCAAAAGTGAAACTATACAACCCTCTTTCTCCTAGAGCCAAGGGTCTCCAACCCTCAGAGCATGGGTGAGTACTGGTCCCTGGCCTGTTAGGAATCGGGCACCGCAGGAGGCGGGTGGCAGCTGGTAGAGAGTGACGCTTCATTTGTCTTTACAGCCGCTCCCCATCACCTGCACTGCTGCCTGAGCTCTGCTTCCTGTCAGATTAGTGGCAGCCTTAGATTCTCATAGGAGCTCAAACCCTTCTGTGAAGTGGACATGTGAGGGATCTAGGCTGTGCATTCCTTCTAAGAATCTAATGGCTGACAATCCGAGGTGGAGCGAGGCAGTGAGGCTAGGGTGGGGAGTGGCTGCAAATACACATTTATCATTAGCAGCGAGGTCTGACCACACACAGACCATAGCAACTCAGCTGCAGATCCATATCAGAACCCTATCAGCGAGTGGCAAGCGACAGTTAAGCTGCATCTGGTGGCAGGCTTTAAGTCAGAATCTGACACTTCAGTCCGCCTGTGGCTTGCCCATTATTTTTTGACCACTTCCGTCTGGGCCTCTTTCCCATACCATGCACCTGTCTCAGTTTTCGTAAGCCCAAAAGCTAACCCTAGCCAAAATGAGTAGAAAACAAACGTCGCTGGAGAGCTTCTTTAAAAGGTGGGAAGACCCAATGATGAGAGAGTAGAAAATGCTGAAGACTGCCAACAAAAAAGAAAGCTGCATTTAAAAGAAAATACCAAGAGTCCTAATTAAATTATGGGTTCATTGCAAGTGACTCACATTTTCCAAGCCTTCTTTGTAACTATGTGGTGACCAGCTATTCAACAAAGCTAAAAAACCTTCAAAACTGCTTCACCACGTGGAGAGCAAGCACCCTGCATTAGAAGACAGGCCTCGGGACTTCCCTGGCGGCACAGCGGGTAGGAACCTGCCTAACGATGCAGGGAGCACAGGAATGCTCCCTGGCCCAGGAGTGTTGCACGTGCCTCAGAGCAACCAAGCCCGAGCGCCGCAACTACTGAAGCCCCTGTGCCTAGAGCCCCTCTTCCCCAACAGAGTAGCCCCGTTCGCCACAACTAGAGAAAGCCTGGGTGCAACAATGGAGACCCAGCGCAACCAAAAGGACAGACAGACGGACAGACAAGCCTTTGGCATTTTTACAAAGAAAAAACTCAAACATCAAGAACGGAAGCAATTGCCGAAGGCTACCACCCACTTCATCAAATGGACCTGTACTGAGAGCATCATTCGTAGTGGCTAACCTTGTAGCTAAAGTTAAGAAGCCCTTCTCTATTGGTAAAGAGTCGGTCCTGCCTGACATCTGCTGTGAACTTTTACAGGAGAGGCTGCAGTGTAACTGGTGGCACGTGTTCCTCTTCCAGACAGCACCGTAACTAGACAAACTGATGAGAAGATTAATAGCAGCGGACGTTGTGCTGTGTGCCGTGCTGAGTCGCCCAGTCGTGTCTGCCTCTTTGCAAACCCACGGACTGCAGCCCGCCAGGCTCCGCTGCCCATGGGATTCTCCAGGCAAGAATACTGGAGTGGGTTGCCACGCCCTCCTCCAGGGGACTCTTCCCAACCCAGGGATCGAACCCGGGTCTCCCACATTGCGGGCGGATGCTTTACCATCTGAGCCACCGGGAGAGCCCAGCACAGTTGTTAGAGAGGATCAATGACCCGCCGTGGTACACAGACCAGGGCGCTAAGTCTGTCGAACCTGACAGCAAAGCAACAGTGCTTGTCTGCAACCTATTTTCAGGAGGATGTGTATGAGGATATGTTACGTGCCCTTTTGTTGCCAGCCACACTACAGTTGCAGAAAGAGTCAAATCTCTGAAGGATTACATACCAGGAAAACGGAATTGGTCTTTCTGTGTCATGCATGAATACTCAAGTCAAAGAGGCAGCTTCTGAATGTGAGTCTACACACCGCATCATCCATAGGGAAATGCTGGCTATCTGAAAAAGTCACCTGAACTTAGCAGTGTTCTGCAGGTGGGGTTATAGTTATCAGCCACATTAAAGTGCTTGCCCACAACTCATGTCTGTTCACATAACTCTCTGAGGAGATGGACTCAGAGCACACACGTCTTACACACAAGATCACTGGCCAGAGTTACAAGAGCCGCTCCAGAAATTTCTTTTAGGAAAAGTCACCACATTTCAGTGATGCAGAATGGATCACAAAACTCGCCTACTTTGAGTGACATACTTAACCTACTCAAGGAATTCAATCTGTCATTTTAGGGTAGAATGACAACTGTGTTCAAGTTGGCAGATAAAGTGGCTGCATTCAAAGCCAAACTGGAGTTACGCAGGCAATGGGTGAACATTGGGATTTTTCGAACATCAGTAGAGATTTTGAAACAGACTGAGCCAGCAGCGCCTTCTTTCTCCCAGCTGTTGCATGATCACCTATCTCAGCTTTCAATAGAGTCTGAGCATTACTTCCCAACCACAAAAGACCCCCGACCTGGGAAGGAATGGATCCACAACCTGTTTGTGAATGAGCCAGGGAAGTTGACTCTGGCTGTGAGAAGAGGGTCAGCTGCTTTATACTGAAGATGATGGTGGCCTTAAAAGTCACGTTTCAGACAATGTCAAATCTCCACTTTCTGAGTTCAAATCAAGACGGAATATCCTGAGATTTCCACAAAAGCACTGAGAAACCTGCTTCCATTTCCAACATCTAATCTTCATGAGGCAGGGTTTTCTGCAGTGACAGCAACCTACATGAGATTATGGAATAGACACTTTTTTCCCACCACCCCCAGATGGGACTGTCTAGCTCTAAGAAAACAAGCTCAAGGCTCCCACTGATTCCACATTATGGTGAGCTGTATAATTGTCTCATTATACATCACAGTGTAATAATAATAGAAATAGTGTGTACTGTAAATTTAATGTGCTTGAATGATCCTGAAACCATCCCCCCCATACAGCAGTTCATGGAAAAACTGGCTTCCACAAAACTGATCCCTGGTGCCGAAAGGATTGGAGACTGCTGCCCTAAAGAACAGAGAAGAGGGCCTGTGGCCAGGACAGCCAGCCAGTGCGAAAGAAATGTCTAAAGTATGACAGAGGGCTAACAGGCCCAGGAAAAGATGCTCCACGTCGCTAATTATTAGAGAAATGCAAGTCAGAAGTATAATGAGGTATCACTTCACACCAGTCAGAATGGCCGTCGTTTAAAAGTCTACAAATAACAAATACTACAGAGGGTGTACAGAAAAGGGAACCCTCCTACAGTGCTGGTGGGAATGTAAGCTGGTGCAGCTACTATGGAGAACAGTGCGGAGGGGCCTCAAAAAGCTAAGAGTAGAGCTGCCATCCGATCCAAGAACCGCGCTCCTTGGTGCAAATCCAGACAAAACTCGAATCCAAAAAGACACCTGGATGAGAGGCAAGATAAATCCCCCGTGTAACCATGTAGGGAGAAAGAAAGAAGGGAAAAGGAAGAGTAGGTGGGAAGGAACCTAGACCCCCGAGGGTGGAGCTGAAGGAGAGAAGGGGCCTGCATGTGGGGAAGCCCCCTCACTGGCAGGGAGATCAGCTGGGCAGAAGGAGACCTTCGGAAAAGAGAACACAGCAACCGGCAGGCAGGATGGAGAGACCCGCACAGGTGGTCCGGCCCCAGCCCTCCACGCCCCGGCCTGAGACACATGCCTGCTGCCGCACACGGGCTGGTTTTGCAAAGCAGACCTGGGGAGAGGGCTGCCGCTGGCTGCCACAAGACAGCCTGAGGTGGCGGGAGTGAGGAGCTCTGCAGCCGAGAATGCTCAGAGGAAGCCAGGACAACTATACACATGGAGCCCCACTGCTGAGTGATGTGCAAAGGGTGGGGCCACCATTGGGCCTCTCTCCCAAGTGGCGACCCTACCTTCCTAGACACCCGGAAGGACTCCAGCCAGGATAGGCTCTCACGCCCCTCCTTGCTGGAGTGGGCTCATGTGCTCTGGGGCAGGCTTGGGAGCAGGGACCAGAGGGTGACCCACATGCAGAGGTGGGGCTGAAACCATGGCTGAGCCTCAGAGACTGTGCAACTAAGGAAGAAGAGCTGCAGTCTCTCCTCCAGCTGCATGAACAGTGGATTTACACCCCACGATGGGATTATTTAACTTATATGCAGAGTACATCATGTGAAATGCCAGGCTAGATGAAGCTCAAGCTGGAATCAAGATTGCCGGGAGAAATATCAATAACCTCAGATACACAGACGACACCACCCTTATGGCAGAAAGTGAAGAGGAACTAAAGAGCCTCTTGATGAAGGTGAAAGAGGACAGTGAAAAAGCTGGCTTAAAACTCAACATTTACAAAATAAGATCATGGCATTAAAACCTATCACTTCATGGCAAACAGATAGGCAAAAAAATGGAAACAGTGACAGACTTTATTTTCTTGGGCTCCGAAATCACCACAGACAGTGACGGACAGACAGTGAAATTAAAAGACACCTGTTGTTCCTTGGAAGAAAAGCTATGACAAACCTAGATAACATATTAAAAAGCAGAGACATCACTCTGTTGACAAAGATCCGTATAATCAAAGCTATGGTTTTCCCAGTAGTCACGTACAGATCTGAGAACTGGGCCATAAAGAAGGCTGGGGACCAAAGAACTGATGTTTTTAAACTGTGGTACTGGAGAAGACTCTTGAGAGAGTCTCTTGGACAACAAGGAGATTAAACCAGTCAATCCTAAAGGAAATCAACCTTCAATACTCATCAGAAGGGCTAATGCTGAAGATGATGGCCAAAATAAGCAGACTCATTGGAAAAGACCGTGATGCTGGGAAAGAGTGAAGGCGGGAGGAGAAGGGGGTGACAGACGATGAGACGGTTGGATGGCATCACCAATTCAACGGACATGAGTTTGAGCAAGCTCCGGGAGATAGCGGAGGACAGGAAAGCCTGGTATGGTGCAGTCATGGGGTCGCGAAGAGTGAGCAGCTGAACAACAGTGGGCTTTGTGGACTCAGTGCCTGCAGAACATTTCCTGCAGCCCAGACAGGTCTAGCTTTGGCAGCTGAGAACTTCGTGGACATGCACACGCTGAGGTGGGGCCAGGGCAGAGTCTGAGCTGCTCCACAGCACCCCAGGGGGTCCAGATCCATAATTACCGGGCCCCGACTTCAGTGGGTGGATGCTGGTGGCCTGGTGAAAACAACACCTGAGAGACGCCAGGGCCCGCTGCGGCATCCCCACACTTAGGATGCGGCTGAGAGAGGCGCCAGTGGCGTCATCTGAGCGCTCGCACACAGGTGAAAGGCGACAGCAAAGCACAGCCACGGTGAGCTGCTCCGGGGTGGGAATTCTCCACGGTTTCTCTCTGAGTGGGAATGCTCCAGCCCGCCTGCCTCACACCGCATATCACACACACAGTTAAGGAAGTGACCCGAGGGCCTTTACTCCAACACCTAGGGAGCAGAGCGTGCCCTGACAGGCCGGTGCAGCCACAGAGCAAAGTCGCCCTGATCAATGCCCAGCGCAGGCCCTGCTCGCTGCATCAGCCACACCCCCTGTCAGAGGGGACGGTGGCCAGCACACACTAAGCAAAGAGGTGGCAGACATGCTACGAAGAGAGTTCTCGCACCAACAAATATGAAACACACGCAGACTGCACAGGATGTTCCCACATAAAAAGAGCCCTCCAGTCTGAGGGCCTGGCCTTAGAAGGAAGGACCCCCAGATCATTCAGCCTTGAAGGCCAGCAGGGCTTGTGTGCAGGAGCTCCACAGGGCTGGGCGAACAGAGACCCCCTCTGTGAGGGCGCACAGCCGGCTTCATGCGCACTGGGGCCGCCTTAACGAAGCACCTTTACAGGAACCTGGGCGAGGCCCACCTAGTGGTCTTAGAGGGTCTCCTGGACAGGAAAAGGGCGGCTGCAGCTCACCAGCTGAGGTTCAAGACGAGCACAACTGATAGTGGAGCCTCCAGGGAATATGACTGGTGTGAGCTCTCCTGGAGGCCCCCATTTCGGCACCAAGACCAGGGCCCACCCAACAACCTGCAGGCTCCAGTGCTGGAAAGCCTCAGGCCAAACACAGTCCCACCCACCCTCCAGAAGACAGGCTGCCTGGACTTCCCAGGGGGTCCAGTGATTGGGAATCCGCCTGCCAGTGCAGGGCACACGGGTTCCCATCCCTGTCTGGGAAGATCCCACATGCTACGGAGCAACTGAAGCTGTGTGCCACAACTGCTGAAGCCCGCAGGAGACGCCTGCGCGCTGCAGCTGGAGAGCAGCCCCCACGCGCCGCAAACAGAGAAAGCAGCAAGGAAGACTCAGCATCCAACACGGTAAAAAATAAAAAAGCAACAAACAACATACAAGGAATCCCCATAAGGTTATCAACTGATTCAAGGTTATTTCAGCAGCAAAACGCAGATCAGAGGAGAGTGAGTGGCTCAATATATTTAAAGTGATGAAAAGGAAAAATCCACAACCAAGAATACCCAGCCAGGTTTTCATTCAGATTCAACAGGGAAATCAACAGCTTTACAGACAAGCAAAAGCTAAGAGAACTCAGCACCACAAAACCAACTAATTCCCTGATAAGAAAATTTAAAAATGGGAAAGCTCCCCAATAAAAGCAAACAAAGTAATAGGAAGTCATCCACACACAAATAGGATGGCAAAGCCAGCAACCGTGGCGGTCCAGTGGCTGGAGAGCACCTTGCAGTGCAGGGGGTGTGAGCTCGATCTGTGGTCCCGGAACTAACATCCATATGCCACGGAGCAACTAGGCCCACACACCCCAGCTATGGAGCCTGAGCACCACAGCAAAAAAAAAACCCCATGCCACAGCTAGGACCGATGCTGCCAAATACATAAAATAAATTTTTAAAAAATCAGCAGTCATGAGAAGGAGAGTACAACTGAAGGAAATGGGAACCACACTTGAAATTAAGAACCAGCAACTTAACCTTGTACACATGTAGATCGCTGTATCGAAACCTCATGGGAACTGCAAACCAAAACTACAACAGATTCACACACAGAAAAAGCAACCCAAACACAACACGAAAGATAGTCATCAAACCAGTGGAGAAAAGAATGGAAGAAAGGAAGACCAACAGAAACAAATCCCAAACAAGTACAAAAATGGCAGTCAGGTGGGGGCACAGAACGTCCCTGGCGGCCCAGGGGCTGAGAACTCACCTTCCAGTGCAGGGGATGTGGGTGTGATCCCTGATCAGGGAACTAAGGTCCCACATGCACCACAACTAGAGAGACGCCCTCGTGTCGCAACGAAGATTCCATGTGCCAAGACGAAGACCGGATGTAGCCAAAATAAAACACATTTTCAAAAAGAAAACAGGATTAGGAACACACATATGGATAACCACCTCGAATGCAAAGATTTAAATGCTGCAGCCAAAAGACACGGACTGGCTGAATGGACACAAAAACAAGACCCATATACATGCTATCTATGAGAGACCCATTTCAGACCTAGGGACACATACAGCCTCAAAGTGAGGGAGTGGCAAAAGATATTCCATGCAAATGGAAATCAAAAGAAAGCTGGAGTAGCGACACTCATATCAGATAAACTAGACTTTTAAGAAAAGACTGTTACAAGAGACAAGGAAAGACAGTATATAATAGTTGAGGGATCAATCCAAGAAGACGACATAACAATGTAAATACATATGCACCCACACAGGAGGACATGAAAACATGCCCACCTCGGTCACAGCCGCTGTGGGAGGTGGGAGGGGCCTGCCAGGGGCTGGGCAGCCACAGCCTGGCCCGACCCTGTGGACAGTCCATCACCAGACTGCACACTCGCACAGAGCTTAGCACCTCTCACAGGAGGACAGACCCTCCCTGTGATTCCTGAGGGTCCTCTTGACCCTGCTTGTGAGAGGCACCGTGGTATAGGCATGGTACCAGAGAGTCTCAGGTTCGAACTTCACCTCCATCAGTGCCACTGCTGGGAAGCCCTGGCGGCCAAGTCCCTCATCCTCTCTGAGCCTCATCCTCTCTGAGCCTCATCTGCAGGCTCTCAGGAAACAGAAACTGCTCTGGTTGGTCAAGTCAGCCAAAGCACTTCCACCCTCACCCTCCTCCCCACATGGCCCACTCCAAAGCCAGATAGGATACGGAGGGTACCCTGCTACTCTCAACCCTCAGGACATCACAGCCAGTTTCTCCATTTTATAGCCATGCAGCTGAGGCCCAGAGAGGCAAAGGGACTTGCTGCAAGTCACACAGCCAGTGAATGTGGGATGGAATCAGGACTGACCCCAGACTGGGCAACAATTCTCACATGAAGCCTCAAACAGTTCTTCTGCAGAGATTGGTGACACCTCGAGAACAGAATTATACGTGCAAATCAGAGAGCACTGGGACAGGATGACCAAGGCTGATACAATTCACAGCTAGAGATTCGACAACACTGGTTCCAGCCAGGAGTCTCCTGGCATATAACTGCTAAATACTGGCTTCAAACCAATGGGCTCCATAGACCAAAACTGCAGTAAGACAAGATCACCTTTCTCCAGTTGTGGAATGTGGGCTCAGTAACACTGCACACTCAAAGGCCTTTTTTAATGAAATGTCCTGACGCACACAGAAGTAGGGAGAATACTATAATGAACTCCCACGTGCGAATCACCCAGCTTCCTCTATTGTCAACACCGGTCAATAGTGCTTCCTTTCTCCCCCTCCCACATCCTTCCCAAGGCTGGAGTGCTTAAAGCAAATCCCAGATGCAATGTCCTCTCACTAGCACCCATTTCAACCTGCCAGGCCAGCGAATGACATTGTTTTTACATAACTGGCATGCCAATGTCACACCTAACAAAAAATAACAACCCTTAAATAATCTAATATTTAGTCCATGTTCAAGTTTCCTGGATTGTGTCAAAGATGTCCGTTTGCAATTAGAAGAGTGTTCACAAAATTTATTTTGCTCCAAATTCTACAACTATGGCACTTCACATGTTCTACTTCTAAGAAGGGCTATAGGAGGCACAGAGGTAGGAAATGCATCAATGCCACCTCTGAAAAGCTCCAGCTGTGTGCTGGACACAAACTAGCTCACAGTAGGACCAAGATGAAGCCAGGTTCCCTCTTAACCTCTGTACTCAGTCCAGCAGCCCTGGGGAGGGCGGGCCCCACCTGTGCACCATGGAATATTACTCAGCAATGAAAAGGAACACACAATGAAAGGAACAACAATCTGAATGAAATCTACAAAGAATTATACTGAGTGAAAAAAGCCAATTCCAAAAGGTTACAATCGGTGTGGTTCCCTTTATATACCTTTCTTGAAATAAAATTACAGAAACAGAGAAGAGACTAGTGGTTGCCAGGGATCAGGGAGTGGAGGAGTGAGAAGGAAAGTGGCTGTGACTATAAAATGGTCCTTGTGGTAGTGGAAATGTTCTGTAATTTGATGGTATCAATGTCAGTATCATGGTTGGGAAACTGTACAAGTTTTTCAAGATGTTCCCACTGGGTGAAACTAGGAAAAAAGTACATGAGGGTTTCTGTATTCTTTCTTAAAACTGCATATGATTATCTCAAATATACTATCTCAAAATAAAAAGTTTAAGAAAAAAAGGGGAGAAATTGACAGTAATACAGTAATAGTAGGGGACTTTAACATCCACTTACACCAATGGGACAGATGACCCCGATAGAAAATCAGTAAGGAAACCTAAGCTTTAAATGATACATTAATTGATATTTATAGAGCATTCCATCCAAAAATAGCAGAATATACTTTATTCCCAAGTGTACATGGAACATTGTCTAGGACAGATCACATCTGGGGCCACGAATCAAGCCTTGGTAAATTTAAGAAAATTGAAATCATATCAAGCATCTTTTCCAGCCACCATGCTATGATATTAGAAATCAATTACAGGGAAAACCTGAAAAACACGAACACATGGAGACTAAACAACATGTTACTAAACACCCAACAGATAACTAAAGAGGTCAAGGAGGAAATTTTAAAAATACCTAGAAACAAATGGCCATCAAAACACAGCAATCCAAAGCCCATGCAATGCAGCAACAGCACTTAAAAGAGGGACGTTTACAGTGACAGTCTTATCTCAGAAAACAAGGAAAATCTCAATTAAACAAGCCAACCTTATGCCTAAGGCACCTAGAGGAAGAAAAGCACATAAAACACACACTTAGTAGAAGGAAAGAAATCATAAACCTCAGAGGAGAAACAGAGATGAAGAAAACAATACCAAAGGTCAGTGGGAGTGGCAGCTGGTTCTTTAAAGAGACACAAAATCGACAAAACTGATAAATCTTTAGCTAGACTCATCGGAAAAAAAAAGGGAGCAGGCTCAAATCAATAAAGTTAGAAATGAAAAAAGTTACAACTGATGTCAAAGAAATACAAAAGATAAGAGACTACTACAAGCAATTACACACCAGTGAAATGGACAACCTAGAAGAAACGGACAAATTCTTAGGAAAGGTACTACCTTCCAGCTGAACCAGGGAGAAATGAGAAATACAAACAGACCAATTACAAGCACTGAAATCGAAACTGTGATTAGAAAACTTCCAACAAACAGACGTGAATTCTTCACAGGTGAATTCTACCAAACATTAAGAGCTAGCACCTATCCTTCCGAAACTCTTGCAAAAAATGACAGAGGAAGGAACACTCCCACGTTTATTCTATGAGACCACCATCACCCTGATACTAAAAGCAGACAAATACCAACAAAAAAAAAAGAAAATTACAGAAATTCCCTGGTGGTCCAGTGGTTAGAAATCAATCCACCTGCCAATGCAGGGGCCACGGGCTCGATCCCTGGTTCGGGAAGATTCTGCATGCAGTGGAGCAATTAAGCCCGTGGGCCACACCTACTGAGCCCTCTCTCTGGAATCTGCAAGTCTCAACAACTGGAGCCACCACAGTGAGAAGCCCATGATGAAGAGCAGCTCCTGCTCTCTACAACTACGGAAAATCCTGCACGCAGCAATGAAGGCACAGCGCAGCCCAAACTACAACTCCTTAAAAATGTATGATTGTCTTTCAACGTTCTACTTATTTCCGGCTGTGCTGGGCCTTTGCTGCTGCACGGGGCTGCTTCTGGCTGCGGCACGCCGGCTCCTCATTGCCAGCGCTTCTCCGGTCGCAGCACTGGCTCTAGACGCGCGGGCTCAGTGCTTGCAGCGTTCCGGCTTAGTTCCTCCGCAGCATGTGGAAATCTCCCGAATCAGGGATTGAACTTGTGTCCCCTCCACGGTTGGCAGACTCTTAACCACTGGAAAAGCAGGGAAGTCCAATAATAAGTAAATTTTTTAATTAAAAAATAAACTGGAGAGAGAGCATATATAAAGAAAAAAGGAAAGAAAATTACAAGCCAACATCACAGATGAACACAGACACAAAAATCCTCAACAAAATACTAGCAAACCGAATCCACCAACATACTAAAAGGATCATAAATCCACGATCAGATGGAATTTATCCCAGGGTTGCAAAGGATTCTTCAATATATGCAAATCAATCAATGTGATCCACCACATTAACAATCTAAAGAATAAAAACCATTATGATCATCTTGATAGATCCAAAAGAAGCTTCTGAGAAAATTCAGCACCCATTTATGATACAAACTCTCCAAAAAGTAGGCTTGGGGGAACCTACTTCAACATAATAAAGGCCATATATAACAAACCCACAGCTAACATCATTCTCAACAGTGAAAAACTGAATGAATTTTCTCTAAGATCAGGAACAAAATAAGTAGCTCACTCTTGCCACTTTTATTCAACATAGTTTTGGAAGTTCTAGCCACATAATCACAGAAGAAAAAGAAATAAAAAGAATCCAAGTTGGAAAAGAAGTAAAACTATCACTGTTTGCAGATGACTTGATACTATACACGGAAAATCCTGAATACCAGAAAACTCATCAATGAATCAGTAATTACACAGTATACATAATTAACACACAGAAATCTCTTGCATTCCTATACACTAACAATAAAAAATCAGGAAGAGAAATTAAAGAAATAATCCCATATACCATCACATCAAAAAGAATAAAATACCTAGGATTAAATTTACCTAAGAAGGCAAAAGACTTATACTGTACTTGAAAACTGTGAGATGATGATGAAAGAAATTAAGGATAACACAGACAGAAGAGAGATATACTCCGTTTTTGGATTAGAAGACTCAATATTATCAAAATGACTATACCACCCAAAGCAATCTACATATTCAAAGCAATCTCTATCAAATTACCAATGGCATTTTTCACAAATTAGGGGAAAAAAAATTACGATTTGTATGAAAACACAAAAGATCCTGAATAGCCAAAGCAATCTTGAGGAAGAAAAATGAACCTGCACCCAGTGCAGGGGTCCTAGGTGCAATTCCTGGTTGGGGAACTAGATTCCACCTGCCATGACTGAGAGTTCACATGGGGCAACTGAAGATCCCACATGCCACAACTAAGACCCAGGGCAGCCAAACAAATACATAAATGTGCAGTGTATCACCAGCCACAAAACGATTTTTTTTAAAAAATAGGAAAATGGAGCTGGGGGAATCAGGCTCCCTGACTTCAGACTATACTACAAAACTATAATAATCAAAACAGTTTTGGTACTGGCACAAAAACAGAAATACAAATCAATGGCACAGGATAGAAAACCCAGAGATAAACCCACGCACCTACGGTCACCTAATCTATGACAAAGGAGGCAAGGATACCCAATGGAAAAAACACAGACTCTTCAATACATGGTTCTTGGAAAACTGGACAGCTCCATGTATTAATAAAAAATGAAATTAGAATGCTCTTTAACACCATACACAAAAATAAATACAAATGGATTAAAGGCCTAATTGGAAGGCCAGATGCTACAGAACTCTTAGAGGAAAATATAGCCAGAACACTCTCTGACATAGATCGTAGCAATATCTTTCTTTGATTCACTTCCCAGAGTAGTAAAAATAGGAAAAAAAAAAAAGAGAGAGAGAGACCAAATTAAACTTAAAAAGCTTTTGCACAGCAAAGGAAACCATAAACAAAATGAAAGANCAGTCTGAGGGCCTGGCCTTAGAAGGAAGGACCCCCAGATCATTCAGCCTTGAAGGCCAGCAGGGCTTGTGTGCAGGAGCTCCACAGGGCTGGGCGAACAGAGACCCCCTCTGTGAGGGCGCACAGCCGGCTTCATGCGCACTGGGGCCGCCTTAACGAAGCACCTTTACAGGAACCTGGGCGAGGCCCACCTAGTGGTCTTAGAGGGTCTCCTGGACAGGAAAAGGGCGGCTGCAGCTCACCAGCTGAGGTTCAAGACGAGCACAACTGATAGTGGAGCCTCCAGGGAATATGACTGGTGTGAGCTCTCCTGGAGGCCCCCATTTCGGCACCAAGACCAGGGCCCACCCAACAACCTGCAGGCTCCAGTGCTGGAAAGCCTCAGGCCAAACACAGTCCCACCCACCCTCCAGAAGACAGGCTGCCTGGACTTCCCAGGGGGTCCAGTGATTGGGAATCCGCCTGCCAGTGCAGGGCACACGGGTTCCCATCCCTGTCTGGGAAGATCCCACATGCTACGGAGCAACTGAAGCTGTGTGCCACAACTGCTGAAGCCCGCAGGAGACGCCTGCGCGCTGCAGCTGGAGAGCAGCCCCCACGCGCCGCAAACAGAGAAAGCAGCAAGGAAGACTCAGCATCCAACACGGTAAAAAATAAAAAAGCAACAAACAACATACAAGGAATCCCCATAAGGTTATCAACTGATTCAAGGTTATTTCAGCAGCAAAACGCAGATCAGAGGAGAGTGAGTGGCTCAATATATTTAAAGTGATGAAAAGGAAAAATCCACAACCAAGAATAACCAGCCAGGTTTTCATTCAGATTCAACGGGGAAATCAACAGCTTTACAGACAAGCAAAAGCTAAGAGAACTCAGCACCACAAAACCAACTAATTCCCTGATAAGAAAATTTAAAAATGGGAAAGCTCCCCAATAAAAGCAAACAAAGTAATAGGAAGTCATCCACACACAAATAGGATGGCAAAGCCAGCAACCGTGGCGGTCCAGTGGCTGGAGAGCGCCTTGCAGTGCAGGGGGTGTGAGCTCGATCTGTGGTCCTGGAACTAACATCCATATGCCACGGAGCAACTAGGCCCACACACCCCAGCTATGGAGCCTGAGCACCACAGCAAAAAAAAACCCCATGCCACAGCTAGGACCGATGCTGCCAAATACATAAAATAAATTTTTAAAAAATCAGCAGTCATGAGAAGGAGAGTACAACTGAAGGAAATGGGAACCACACTTGAAATTAAGAACCAGCAACTTAACCTTGTACACATGTAGATCGCTGTATCGAAACCTCATGGGAACTGCAAACCAAAACTACAACAGATTCACACACAGAAAAAGCAACCCAAACACAACACGAAAGATAGTCATCAAACCAGTGGAGAAAAGAATGGAAGAAAGGAAGACCAACAGAAACAAATCCCAAACAAGTACAAAAATGGCAGTCAGGTGGGGGCGCGGAACGTCCCTGGCGGCCCAGGGGCTGAGAACTCACCTTCCAGTGCAGGGGATGTGGGTGTGATCCCTGATCAGGGAACTAAGGTCCCACATGCACCACAACTAGAGAGACGCCCTCGTGTCGCAACGAAGATTCCATGTGCCAAGACGAAGACCGGATGTAGCCAAAAATAAACACATTTTCAAAAAGAAAACAGGATTAGGAACACACATATGGATAACCACCTCGAATGCAAAGATTTAAATGCTGCAGCCAAAAGACACGGACTGGCTGAATGGACACAAAAACAAGACCCATATACATGCTATCTATGAGAGACCCATTTCAGACCTAGGGACACATACAGCCTCAAAGTGAGGGAGTGGCAAAAGATATTCCATGCAAATGGAAATCAAAAGAAAGCTGGAGTAGCGACACTCATATCAGATAAACTAGACTTTTAAGAAAAGACTGTTACAAGAGACAAGGAAAGACAGTATATAATAGTTGAGGGATCAATCCAAGAAGACGACATAACAATGTAAATACATATGCACCCACACAGGAGGACATGAAAACATGCCCACCTCGGTCACAGCCGCTGTGGGAGGTGGGAGGGGCCTGCCAGGGGCTGGGCAGCCACAGCCTGGCCCGACCCTGTGGACAGTCCATCACCAGACTGCACACTCGCACAGAGCTTAGCACCTCTCACAGGAGGACAGACCCTCCCTGTGATTCCTGAGGGTCCTCTTGACCCTGCTTGTGAGAGGCACCGTGGTATAGGCATGGTACCAGAGAGTCTCAGGTTCGAACTTCACCTCCATCAGTGCCACTGCTGGGAAGCCCTGGCGGCCAAGTCCCTCATCCTCTCTGAGCCTCATCCTCTCTGAGCCTCATCTGCAGGCTTTCAGGAAACAGAAACTGCTCTGGTTGGTCAAGTCAGCCAAAGCACTTCCACCCTCACCCTCCTCCCCACATGGCCCACTCCAAAGCCAGATAGGATACGGAGGGTACCCTGCTACTCTCAACCCTCAGGACATCACAGCCAGTTTCTCCATTTTATAGCCATGCAGCTGAGGCCCAGAGAGGCAAAGGGACTTGCTGCAAGTCACACAGCCAGTGAATGTGGGATGGAATCAGGACTGACCCCAGACTGGGCAACAATTCTCACATGAAGCCTCAAACAGTTCTTCTGCAGAGATTGGTGACACCTCAAGAACAGAATTATACGTGCAAATCAGAGAGCACTGGGACAGGATGACCAAGGCTGATACAATTCACAGCTAGAGATTCGACAACACTGGTTCCAGCCAGGAGTCTCCTGGCATACGACTGCTAAATACTGGCTTCAAACCAATGGGCTCCACAGACCAAAACTGCAATAAGACAAGATCACCTTTCTCCAGTTGTGGAATGTGGGCTCAGTAACACTGCACACTCAAAGGCCTTTTTTAATGAAATGTCCTGACGCACACAGAAGTAGGGAGAATACTATAATGAACTCCCACGTGCGAATCACCCAGCTTCCTCTATTGTCAACACCGGTCAATAGTGCTTCCTTTCTCCCCCTCCCACATCCTTCCCAAGGCTGGAGTGCTTAAAGCAAATCCCAGATGCAATGTCCTCTCACTAGCACCCATTTCAACCCGCCAGGCCAGCGAATGACATTGTTTTTACATAATTGGCATGCCAATGTCACACCTAACAAAAAATAACAACCCTTAAATAATCTAATATTTAGTCCATGTTCAAGTTTCCTGGATTGTGTCAAAGATGTCCGTTTGCAATTAGAAGAGTGTTCACAAAATTTATTTTGCTCCAAATTCTACAACTATGGCACTTCACATGTTCTACTTCTAAGAAGGGCTGTAGGAGGCACAGAGGTAGGAAATGCATCAATGCCACCTCTGAAAAGCTCCAGCTGTGTGCTGGACACAAACTAGCTCACAGTAGGACCAAGATGAAGCCAGGTTCCCTCTTAACCTCTGTACCCAGTCCAGCAGCCCTGGGGAGGGCGGGCCCCACCTGTGCACCATGGAATATTACTCAGCAATGAAAAGGAACACACAATGAAAGGAACAACAATCTGAATGAAATCTACAAAGAATTATACTGAGTGAAAAAAGCCAATTCCAAAAGGTTACAATCGGTGTGGTTCCCTTTATATACCTTTCTTGAAATAAAATTACAGAAACAGAGAAGAGACTAGTGGTTGCCAGGGATCAGGGAGTGGAGGAGTGAGAAGGAAAGTGGCTGTGACTATAAAATGGTCCTTGTGGTAGTGGAAATGTTCTGTAATTTGATGGTATCAATGTCAATATCATGGTTGGGAAACTGTACAAGTTTTTCAAGATGTTCCCACTGGGTGAAACTAGGAAAAAAGTACATGAGGGTTTCTGTATTCTTTCTTAAAACTGCATATGATTATCTCAAATATACTATCTCAAAATAAAAAGTTTAAGAAAAAAAGGGGAGAAATTGACAGTAATACAGTAATAGTAGGGGACTTTAACATCCACTTACACCAATGGGACAGATGACCCCGATAGAAAATCAGTAAGGAAACCTAAGCTTTAAATGATACATTAATTGATATTTATAGAGCATTCCATCCAAAAATAGCAGAATATACTTTATTCCCAAGTGTACATGGAACATTGTCTAGGACAGATCACATCTGGGGCCACGAATCAAGCCTTGGTAAATTTAAGAAAATTGAAATCATATCAAGCATCTTTTCCAGCCACCATGCTATGATATTAGAAATCAATTACAGGGAAAACCTGAAAAACACGAACACATGGAGACTAAACAACATGTTACTAAACACCCAACAGATAACTAAAGAGGTCAAGGAGGAAATTTTAAAAATACCTAGAAACAAATGGCCATCAAAACACAGCAATCCAAAGCCCATGCAATGCAGCAACAGCACTTAAAAGAGGGACGTTTACAGTGACAGTCTTATCTCAGAAAACAAGGAAAATCTCAATTAAACAAGCCAACCTTATGCCTAAGGCACCTAGAGGAAGAAAAGCACATAAAACACACACTTAGTAGAAGGAAAGAAATCATAAACCTCAGAGGAGAAACAGAGATGAAGAAAACAATACCAAAGGTCAGTGGGAGTGGCAGCTGGTTCTTTAAAGAGACACAAAATCGACAAAACTGATAAATCTTTAGCTAGACTCATCGGAAAAAAAAAGGGAGCAGGCTCAAATCAATAAAGTTAGAAATGAAAAAAGTTACAACTGATGTCAAAGAAATACAAAAGATAAGAGACTACTACAAGCAATTACACACCAGTGAAATGGACAACCTAGAAGAAACGGACAAATTCTTAGGAAAGGTACTACCTTCCAGCTGAACCAGGGAGAAATGAGAAATACAAACAGACCAATTACAAGCACTGAAATCGAAACTGTGATTAGAAAACTTCCAACAAACAGACGTGAATTCTTCACAGGTGAATTCTACCAAACATTAAGAGCTAGCACCTATCCTTCCGAAACTCTTGCAAAAAATGAGAGAGGAAGGAACACTCCCACGTTTATTCTATGAGACCACCATCACCCTGATACTAAAAGCAGACAAATACCAACAAAAAAAAAAGAAAATTACAGAAATTCCCTGGTGGTCCAGTGGTTAGAAATCAATCCACCTGCCAATGCAGGGGCCACGGGCTCGATCCCTGGTTCGGGAAGATTCTGCATGCAGTGGAGCAATTAAGCCCGTGGGCCACACCTACTGAGCCCTCTCTCTGGAATCTGCAAGTCTCAACAACTGGAGCCACCACAGTGAGAAGCCCATGATGAAGAGCAGCTCCTGCTCTCTACAACTACGGAAAATCCTGCACGCAGCAATGAAGGCACAGCGCAGCCCAAACTACAACTCCTTAAAAATGTATGATTGTCTTTCAACGTTCTACTTATTTCCGGCTGTGCTGGGCCTTTGCTGCTGCACGGGGCTGCTTCTGGCTGCGGCACGCCGGCTCCTCATTGCCAGCGCTTCTCCGGTCGCAGCACTGGCTCTAGACGCGCGGGCTCAGTGCTTGCAGCGTTCCGGCTTAGTTCCTCCGCAGCATGTGGAAATCTCCCGAATCAGGGATTGAACCTGTGTCCCCTCCACGGGTGGCAGACTCTTAACCACTGGACCAGCAGGGAAGTCCAATAATAAGTAAATTTTTTAATAAAAAAATAAACTGGAGAGAGAGCATATATAAAGAAAAAAGGAAAGAAAATTACAAGCCAACATCACAGATGAACACAGACACAAAAATCCTCAACAAAATACTAGCAAACCGAATCCACCAACATACTAAAAGGATCATAAATCCACGATCAGATGGAATTTATCCCAGGGTTGCAAAGGATTCTTCAATATATGCAAATCAATCAATGTGATCCACCACATTAACAATCTAAAGAATAAAAACCATTATGATCATCTTGATAGATCCAAAAGAAGCTTCTGAGAAAATTCAGCACCCATTTATGATACAAACTCTCCAAAAAGTAGGCTTGGGGGAACCTACTTCAACATAATAAAGGCCATATATAACAAACCCACAGCTAACATCATTCTCAACAGTGAAAAACTGAATGAATTTTCTCTAAGATCAGGAACAAAATAAGTAGCTCACTCTTGCCACTTTTATTCAACATAGTTTTGGAAGTTCTAGCCACATAATCACAGAAGAAAAAGAAATAAAAAGAATCCAAGTTGGAAAAGAAGTAAAACTATCGCTGTTTGCAGATGACTTGATACTATACACGGAAAATCCTGAATACCAGAAAACTCATCAATGAATCAGTAATTACACAGTATACATAATTAACACACAGAAATCTCTTGCATTCCTATACACTAACAATAAAAAATCAGGAAGAGAAATTAAAGAAATAATCCCATATACCATCACATCAAAAAGAATAAAATACCTAGGATTAAATTTACCTAAGAAGGCAAAAGACTTATACTGTACTTGAAAACTGTGAGATGATGATGAAAGAAATTAAGGATAACACAGACAGAAGAGAGATATACTCCGTTTTTGGATTAGAAGACTCAGTATTATCAAAATGACTATACCACCCAAAGCAATCTACATATTCAAAGCAATCTCTATCAAATTACCAATGGCATTTTTCACAAATTAGGGGAAAAAAAATTACGATTTGTATGAAAACACAAAAGATCCTGAATAGCCAAAGCAATCTTGAGGAAGAAAAATGAACCTGCACCCAGTGCAGGGGTCCTAGGTGCA
>SJYX01002283.1:336504-362487 GCA_006410675.1 Oreotragus oreotragus
AGTCGTGTTTGACTCTTAGCGACCCCATGGACTGCAGCCCACCAGGCTCCTCCATCCATGGGATTTTCCAGGCAAGAGTTGCGTTAGTATACTGTATTAGTGTTTTTCTTTCTGGCTTACTTCACTCTGTATAATAGGCTCCAGTTTCATCCACCTCATTAGAACTGATTCAAATGTACAGAGCACTGTTTATAATAGCCAGGACATGGAAGCAACCTAGATGTCCATCAGCAGATGAATGGATAAGAAAGCTATGGTACATATACACAATGGAGTATTATTCAGCTATTAAAAACAGAAGATTTAAATATCTATCCAGAGTCTCATAATACTGTAAATGTCCAGGACTGAAAGTCACTCTTTATACTGAGAACCAGGAAAATCTCAACTTAAGCAAGAAAGGATAACCAACAGTTGTTAACCCCAAGATGACACAGATGTTAAAATTATCTGACAATGACTTTTAAGCAGCCAGTGTAAAAATGCTGCAGTGAGCTATTACAGACATACTTCAAACAAATGAAAAGCGTCTCAGCAAAGAAACAAAACAGATGAACTAAACTGAAATTTTAAAACCGAAAAAAAAAAACCACTGAAATAAAAATCTTACTAGATGAGTTCTATAATAAAATGAACTATGGCTGATTCATGTTGAAGTTTGACAGAAAAGAACAAAATTCTGTAAAGCAATTATCCTTCAATTAAAAAATAAATTTTGCAGCCGCGGAGCTTACCCGGAAGAGATCGAAGCCGGGTCACCTTTAAGGGACCTGGTTTGGCCTCAGGAACGGTGTCGCGATGTGGTTCGAGGTTCTCCCCGGGATCTCCGTCACGGGCATGTGCTTGTTCATCCCAGGAATGGGCACCACGCGCATTCACAGGTTCAGTAACCGGGGCAAGGAAAAAAGGGTTGCCCATTATTCACATCAGTGGTATTTGATGGAAAGAAATAGGTGCGTCTCTGGAGTAAACCGTTACTATGTGTCAAAGGGTTTGGAGAACATCGATGAAGGAAACGTTTTCCTGGTTGATGAAGAACAGCTCAGTCATGCTCTCCTAACCCTGCTAGAAGATTATGCAGCATATTGTGTAGCATGCATTGTATTTTGTAGTGTGTAATAAACATAAAAAATTTTAAAAATAATAAAAAATTTAAAAAAGAATAATAGAAACCACCTAATCTGAACAAGAGATGACAGAAAAAAATTCATATTCCCAGGAATCTGTGGCACTATAAGCAGATATCTAGTGTTTATGTCTTTGGAGTCTCAAGAGTAGACGAGGAAGAAAGTGGAGCTTAAAAAAATACTCAAATAAATATGGCTTAAATTTTACAAAGATGGCAAAGACATAAATCTATAGATTCAAGAAGATTATAAAATCCCAAACAGGATAACCCAAGATACACATAGTTAAACTTCTGAAAACTAAAGACAAAGAAAAGATCTTGAAAATAGCTACAGAAATGACAAGTTCCCTATAATGGGGAAAAAAAAAATTGAATGAGGTCAAATTTCTCATCAGAAGCCAAGAAGTCAGAGGAGGTGGCATAGCATTTTCCACGTGCTGAAAGAAAAGAGCTGTCAACTCAAAATCCTATATGCAGAGAAAATCAGAAATGAAGAGGAAATTAAGACATGCTGAGATGAAGAAAAACTGCGAGAATTTGTCATCAGCAGTTCTTAAAAAGTAGCTAATAGAAGTTTATGAAGCACAAAATAAATGATCGGAAAAGGAATCTTGGACTACCAAGAAGGAAGAACAAAAGAGTAAACATATTTTAATACAATGTTTTCCGTTTCCTCTTCAGTTTTCTAAATCGTATCTGATGGTTTAAGCAAAAGGTTAGTAGTTGAGTGCAGGGCAGATTACAGAAGGTGATAAGCACTGCGGTAATCTCTATTTCAAGCATTTACATCTGCTCAAACCTGGGAGGAGGGACTCTGTGGTCCCTTCTATTTCCTCTTTCCTAAAAAGATCAAAGCCCACTAGGTCCTGTCCAGCGTCCTCTGTCTTGAGTACATACACATCATCTGATATGATTCTCAATCTTATTTTTTTTTCCTTTTTTGTCACTTTGCATGGCATGTGGAACCTCCCCAACCAGGGGTGGAATCCATGCCCTCTGCAGTGGAAATGTAAAGTCTTAACCATGGACCACCATGGAAGACCTCGATTTGTATAGAGAAAATATTTGAGACAGTTGTAAACCAGGGAGAGTAAAGGGAATTAAAGAAAGTTTCCTATCCCTCACGGACACTGGCCAGGTCAACACAAGCAGAACTGAGGTAAGTTATGTATATACAGTGCCACACCTAAATATCTACACAAAGAGAGATGCTCCAAAAACTATCAATAAATCAAAATGAAATTCTTCTGGAAATGGATGAGATGGAGAACCGATTAGTGGTTGTCAGGAGTCAGGGATAGTTGCAGGAGAAGGGGATGGGTGTGCTATGAAGTAGCAGAGGGAGGTTTTAAGGTGTTGTAATAGTTCTTTATCTTGATTGTGCTGCTGGTTACACAGACCTGCACATAATAAAATGGCAAAGTACTGCACATACACATAGTATACCAGTGTCTAGTTTCTGGTTTTGATACTGTACTCTAGTTACATAAGATGCATCCACTGAGGGAAATTGTGTGAAGGGCTCAGAAACTTCTCTGTGCTATTCTTGCAACTTCCTGTGAGTCTATAATTATCTCAAGATAAAAAACTTAACAAATTTTAACATAAAAATGAAGTAGAAAACAAAAGCTCCTGGGTGCTTATGCAATGCCTAAAGCTTAACTTTCCGTCTTGTTCCTCGCCTCCCCCAGTTTTATTAAGATATAACTGACATATAGCACTATGTCAGTTTAAGGTACACAGTTTGACCTGCATACATTTTGTGAAATGATTACCACAGTAACTTTAGTTAACATCCATCATTTTGTATAGATCAAAAGAGACATGTTTTTCTCTTTGTGATGAGAACTCTTAGCATACACTCTCTTTTAACTTTTCTGTATATCACACATCACTGTTAACTACAGTCATCATGCTGTATATTATAACCTCAATAGCTATTTGCCTTATAACTGGAAGTCTGTACATTCTAACCACTTTAATTCCCCCTCCCCTCAACATTCACCTCTGGTAACCACAAATCTGATCTGAGTCTGGTTTTTTGTTTAGATTCCACATATAATTGAGATCATAAATTGTCTTTTTCTGTCTGACTTATTTCCCTTAGCATAATGCCCTCAAGGTCCATTCATGCTGTCCCAAATGGCAGAATTTCCTTCTTTTTTAATGGATGACAGTGTTAGTCACTCAGTTGTGTCTGATTTGTTGCAACCCCCTGTAGCCCACCAGGCTCCTCTGTCCATGGAATTCTCCAGGCAAGAATACTGGAGTGGGTAGCCATCCTCTTCTCCAGGGGATTTTCCCAATCCAGGGATCGAACCCAGATCTCCTGCATTGCAGGCAGATTCTTTACCGTCTGAGCCACCACAGAAGAACTTTAATGGATGAAATGTGTGTATACACACACACACACACACACATCACACATAAACACACTCATACAGCCACTGATGGACACTTAGGTTGTTCCTACATCTTGGTTATTGCAAGTAATGCTGCTATAAGCATGAGGGTGCACGTATCTCTTTGACAGAGTGTTTTCATTTGCTTAGGATATATACCCAGAAGTGGAACTGCTGGACCATATGGCAGTTCTATTTTTAATCTTTTGAGGAACCTCCATACTGTTCTCCGTAGTGGCTGCACCAGTTTACTTTTCTAGCATTGCACAAGTTTTCTTTTTCCACATCCTCATCAGCATCTAGCTACCATCCTGTTTTTTAAAAAGAACTATTTTCAATATAAAAATGATCACTGGCAACATATATTCATGCATATGTAAAAATCTGTGCATTTTCAATCAGCATTCTATGTTGAGAAAATGAACCAAATTTTGCTTTTGAGGACCTGCTTATTATCTTGGTCCAGGTCAAAAGCAGAATATAAACAGAAACTACCCAGGGCTCTTGCCTCAGGGAACTTAAAGCCCAGGCAATGAATCAAGACAAAAATGCAGGAAAACCCAAATAACTGAAGAATTAGACCACACAGCCTTCCATAGCACATATGCTGACGTGTGCCAAAGGCAAAGTGTCCTGTAAGACCTGAAGACAGGCCTTTGTAAGAGGCAGGTAACCTTGAAGTTGGCTTTGAAAGGCGGCGAAACTGGTGGAGTAGAGACCCGGCAGAGGAGGAGATTCAAGCAGTAAGGGAATGATACAGACAGATGGGAAAAGTGAGGGGCACATCTAGGGGCGAGCAGACTGATAGGATGAGATCCCTCCAGGTTCAGTGCGGAGCCCCCGAAACGCAGGCTGCAACAGGGTACATGTGTCCGGGCAGGAAAGGACTGGTAAACCCAGAGGGTAGAGGAGATTAGCTTAGTGGCTACAGTGCAGGATAGATTTGAGGAATTGATAAGCAGGCTGAAATTTTCTGCTCTAGGCAAGTGCACAAACAAGATTGAGAAAAGAAGTAACTTCTGGCTACAGGAGAGATTCTGGGATCCCCGGAATTTCCTGTTTCCTCAGATCAAACCCTGCCTGGCCCATTCTAGTGTCCCGTGTCCTAAGCACTTAGGCATCAGTTGAATCTGCAAATCCCTAACCCTGAGGTCACAAGATCCTGAGGGTGCACCAAGTCCAAGGACCCATGAGGTTAATTCTCATGAGCTCCCTGCTTTATGAGGCTCTTCTGACTTGAGTATCATCAGTGAGAATGTTTTAAGGATCCCAACTTCATCTACTTTTGAGAATCACCGCCTTCAGGAGTTGGATAACGAACACAGTATTATTCAACAGAACTAGGTGAACCACATATGTATTTTTATATTTTTTAGTAGCCATGCTAAAAAAATAAAAAAGAAACAGGTGACATTAATTTTAACATTTTATTTAACCCAATCTATCTAAAATATCATTTCAACATGTAATCTGTATAAAGACTATTGATGACACTTTAGGTGTTTTTTTTTTTCATATTAAGTCTTTAAGATCCAGTGTGTATCTTACACTTACAGCACATCTCAAATTAGACTAGCCGCATTTATAGTGCTCAGCAGCTACATGGGGACAGTGGCTACCCCATTATACAGTGCAGCTGTAGAATTTTGCTACTTAAAATGTGGTCCCTGGACTGGCAGCATCATACCATCTGCTAGAAATAAGGAATCTCAGGCCCCACTGCAGGCCTAATTCATAAAAGTCTGAAGGTGATTCATAGGTGCATCTGGGAAGAGAGATATAGCCTACTCAGTGTTTTCATTACCTAACATCAACATTGCTTCTCTTCGTTCAGGCTCCATGCCATGCTTTTGCTTCATGCTTTTTCAACACCAGTTCCAGACACGGATCTAAACTAAGCAACACCTCTCCTTGATGCTGAGCATCACAATGGGTTCAGGCATGCCAAATGTTTCAACCAGATTCAATGAGATCCGATGAATGCTTTGAGAAATCCCACTGTCCTTGAATGAAAAAGGTAAGTTTTAGAGCCAGCGTGGAGCATGATGGGAGATCCTGCCTTTATATGAAGCCTGTGAATGGAGGGAAAAACTGATGGCCTCACCTGAGTCCCTGCTCTAAGTCTTACAGCTTGACTTTTCGGATATGCTGTTGTTCAGTCACTAGGTTGTGTCCGACTCTTTTGTAACCCCATGGACTACAGCAGGCCAGGCTCCTCTGCCCTTCACCATCTCCTGGAGCTTGCTTAAATATAAGTCCACTGAGTCGGTGATGTTATCTAACCATCTCATCCTCTGCCGCCCACTTCTCCTTACGCCTTCGGTCTTCCCCAGCATCAGTGTCTTTTCCAATGAGTCGGCTCTTCACATCAGGTGGCTCAAGTATTGGAGCTTGAGCATCAGTCCTTCCAGTGACTATTCAGGATTTATTTCCTTTAGGATTGACTGGTTTGATCTTCTTGCAGTTATATGAGCCAGTAAACTGTTTGTTTAAACTAGTTTGGCTTGTGTTCTAGATAGTTATTATCTGTTTTCTCCTCCCCTTGTTCTCTGCAAGGCTCTGTGTCCCTGGATATTGATCTTCAAGAATTATATCAATAGGCTCCCCTTACCTTCTGGTTTTCTGTTGGGATTGGCTGATTGTCAGCACAAGTGGAAGGTGGAAGCACAGGAAGTAATAAGGTCGGGATGTTTATTCCCTTGCCTCCTTCCTTGTGGGGCTGCTGAGGGCTGACTTCTTTCTACCATAGGCCACAACTATTTTCAGGTAGATCTCTCCTTTACCTACCCTCTCTCATTCCAGCAGTCCTCTGCGTCCTTGCTCCTTCAGGCCTCGGGATGGCTGGTTTCCTGAGGCTGACAACACAGGACTATTGCCCATTCCTTTTGGTTTCCCAGTCCATGCCTTAGCAAACAGCTCCTTTATTAAATCTCCTCAAATAATCCACTTTGAGCATGCCCCTTACTTCCTTTGGGGACCTGATTAGTACCATAATTGGTATCAGCAATGGCCTTAAAATAGGATTCTGGAATTGAGTTGCTCACATATATGAGGAAGGCACTGAGTTTGGGATTATCAGATGCAAACTATTACATACAGGACCGATAAACAACCAGGTCCTATTGTATAACACAAGGAACTATAGTCAATATCCTGTAATAAACCATAACAGAAAAATATATGAAAAAGAATATGCATATATATATAACTGAATCACTTTGCATATACATATATAAACTGAATCACTTAGCCATACGTCAGAAACTAACACATTGAAAATCAACTATACTTCAATAAAATATTTTTAAAAAGAGAAAGTGATATATGCAACTTATAATTCATGGCCTTAACAAAATTGTGTGCCCTCTACTTTCCCTCCCCTTCATGCTGCAGGGATGTGGGTACAGTGATGGAAGTTAGAAGCCCTGTTTTGTTTTTAAATATTTGGCCGCACCGGGTCTTAGTTGAGGCATATAGGACCTAGTTCCCTGACTAGGGCTGGAACCCAGGCCCCCTGCATTGGGAGCTCAATCTTCACCACAGGACCACCAGGGAAGCCCCTTAGAAGCTCCATGTTGAGGAGAGCAGACACAGCATAGGAAGGACCTGGGATCTTGATTATCGGGTTGAGCTGCTGCTACTGCTGCTAAGTCACTTCAGTTGTGTCCGACTCTGTGTGACCCCATAGACAGCAGCCCACCAGGCTCCCCCATCCCTGGGATTCTCCAGGCAAGAATACTGGAGTGGGTTGCCATTTCCTTCTCCAATGCATGAAAGAGAAAAGTGAAAGTGAAGTCGCTCAGTCTGTCCGACTGTTAGCAGCCCCATGGACTGCAGCCCACCAGGCTACTCCATCCATTGGATTTTCCAGGCAAGAGTACTGGGGTGGGGTGCCATTGCCTTCCCCGGTTGAGCTATCAGCTCAAAATTGTCTATACTCGACTTTAGGTACAGGAGAAATAGATTTCTAATTTGGCCAATGTTGCAGCAGGAATGCTAGCATCCTTAACGCAGTTTGGGCTTTCTGTCACTGGCAACCAAGAGGTCCTAAATGACAAAACAGGTGTTGCAAGCCCGCTGCCGTGCGCAGCCAACCAGTCCCACCATGCCCACTGGGTCTCCTCCTTGCTCTGCTGTGGGTCCTGCCCACTCTTCAGATGAACACTGGGCCCACGAGCTGATTCAAATCACTACTGCTCCTGAACAAAGGCTCCCCTTTCCTGCCCCCACGCTGGCTGTGAGGATCTGTGTGCTCCACCAAAAGGCTGGCCTTAACTGGACACTTCCTATGCAGGGATGCTTATTAACTCACACTCTAACTGAGAGGTGCAAAGACAACCTGGTTTGTTTTCTGTAGTCTAATCTTTCCTATAAGCCCCTGTCCTGCTAGGTGGCAAGGGGAGATTTAGGTGAATTGCTGGTGAATATTAGATGACTTGGTTCAAACAGTATGTTTCAGAGTAACTTGGTCTCTCTGAAGTAAATGCTGCTTCTCGGGTCTCTTTCTCTCCCCCTGCCCCCTCACCTTACCAAGAAGGTCTGGGAGACAGAGGAGAACTATCATATGATATCCCTTATATGTGAAATCTAAGAAGAAAGTATACAAATGAACCTATTTACAAACAAAAACAGACTCACAGACTTACGAGAATGAACCTATGGTTGCCAGCGGGGAAGAGGCAGGCAGTTTGGGATCGACATGTACACGCTGCTGTATTTAAAATGGACAACCAACAAGGACCTACTGTATAGCTCAGGGAACTTTGCTCAATGTTACGTGGTAGTCTGGATGGCACTGGGTTTGGGAGAGAATGGATACATGTAGATGTAAGGCTGGGTTCCTCTGCTGTTTTACCTGAAACTATCACAACGTTGCTAATTGGCTATACTCTGGTATAAAATAAATAGCTTTTTAAAAAAATAACTAAGGTCTTGGAGCTCAGGAAATCAGAGGTTCAAATGTGAACTCACAGCGGAAGGAAAATGTTGCTTTGGATTCCTGTGAGGTTTCTAGCTCTGCCATGAAACACCTGGCTTCCTTCCTGAACTTCCATAATTACCTGGATGCAGTGCACCTCATCTGGCCTCTAGAGTGAGATGCCAGCCCTCAGCAGAGAAGGCAATGGCACCCCACGCCAGTACTCTTGCCTGGAAAACCCCATAGACAGAGAAGCCTGGTGGGCTGCAGTCCATGGGGTCGCTAAGAGTTGGACACGACTGAGCGACTTCACTTTCACTTTCATGCATTGGAGAAGGAAGTGGCAACCCACTCCAGTGTTCTTGCCTAGAGAATCCCAGGGACGGGGGAGCCTGGTGGGCTGCCGTCTATGGGGTCGCACAGAGTCGGACACGACTGAAGTGACTTAGCAGCGGCAGCCAGCCTTCAGAGCTGAAGTCCATGGTCCCAACCATTGGCCTTTTGCCATAAAACCCCTGTCCGCAGGCCTTTTCACGGCCAGTCTCTACACCAGTCTCTATGGCACTTCCAAGTGCTGTCATGGGGCACAGGGAAGCTTCTGATTCCCTGTGGACCAAGCACAAGCTGTGAGGGACTGGATATGGTTTGCTGGTATTCGCGGCCTAGGCTCTGCCCTCTGTCACACTGTTCCTACAGTATACTGGACGTGATGCAAAGCCAAGTGGAAGGCTTCTCTTGGCAGCTTGTAGCCTCTCCCAAGCCTTACCCAGGGAAGCAGCCCACAAGCCTCCGACATTCTGAATTCCTCATAATTGCCCTATCCGTCTTAGACGTTTCTACAGTTTCCCCCATTCAAGACTGGGGGCGGGGGTGCCGGGGAGAACGGGTGGCAGGGATGAGGACCTGGAGCATGCCGGCCTGCTTGTTCTTCCTCTTCCACGTCTCTGCTCACATACCTGCAGGTGCCACTTTTATTTCCTCTTCCTTTTTCCCCTCATGGTCTGGACATCACAGTAGGTAAGTTGTCACGCCTACAATATACAAGGAACACCACGATCTGAGCAAGTAAGAACCAGTGTTTGACATAAGGGCTGCAGGAAAACTGAATATGGGCCCCTCCGGGGACAATTATATTAACAACCCATTCCTCAAATTTTATGTTAAAAAAAGAAAATTTGTTGTTTTTAAGTTTTGGCCACACCACACGGCACGTGGGATCTTAGTTCCCTGACAAGGGATCAAACCCACACCCCCTGCGGTGAGGTGCAGAGTCTTAACCCCTGGACAGCCAGCAAAGTCCCCCTGCTGAAAAATTAAGACCCTCTTGCTGGGATGCTCTGTACCAACGTGCCAGTTGCAGGCTCTACCATGTGGCCTTCAAGTCCGCCCACCCCTCTAAATCTTCGCGGTGCAAATTCCTTCCCTAGCCTTTCTATATCCAGGGGTCGAGGTCCTAAGATCCATTCCTTGTCCCTAGGCAGTTTGAGGGCACATGCACCTCCTGGTCATATGGCTCCTACAGACTGGTAACTTATACTCAACGTAGAATGCCATGTTTGAATATGCCCATACACACGCACAAGCTTTTCCAGGACCTTCCAAGGAGTCCTTGACACTACAAATTTGCTTCTTTCCTGGGTCTCCCTGCCAGGTGAAACGTGAATAACACATCACGTGTACATATGTTACCAGGTGAAGTTACCCAACTCCATATTGAGAAAGGCTTTTTCTTTACAGATGCAACAGCTTTCCATTCTGACGACAAACTTGGTGCTTGTGCAACATGCAGTTAGTTCTTGTTTGTTTTCCTGCTTTCGGGCTGTGTCCCAGGGTTTGTCAAGTGCATGAGAAGGCCCATCACAGCACCAGCTATTCTACAACGCTTACCACGAAGCAACCAAATCTTTAAAATTAATTTTTTTTTTCTCTCAGATTTGGGTGAGTTACAACTGAGAACAAGTCACCTCCCCCAAAACACTGAAGCAGAAGAATCTGAGTTAACAGAAGAATCTGATAAAACTTTCTGTCTGCTGGATGGGGTGGATAGAGCTTAGCTGCCATTCACCAGGGAAGTAACATCAGTTTGGGGGCCCAGGCTGCTTTGGATGACAGAAGACAGTCCCATTTTCTAGCAGACTGCTCACAGCTGAGCACGTGGAGAACCATCTGTAAATGCACGCGCACTACACCTGATAGGGTGCTTTTGTCCCCATTTCTTGATGTCCTGAAATTTCCAACTCAACGTTCAGTGCAGTAGAACCCCACTTTTGGTACGCCTGAACCCCAAATTCCCTCATTCAGGTTCCTGGATGCTAAAGGCAAACAAGGCTTCACAATCCACTGAGAATCCAAGGGAAAGCCTTTATTTCCTCCCCAGACATTGCAGGAAGGAATTAGGCAGTGCTGGGGCTTTCCTCGTGGCTCAGTGGCAAAGAACCCAACTGTTAATGCAGGGGACACGGGTTCAAGCCTTGATGCAGGAAGACCCCACGTGCCGGGGGGTAACTAAGCCCGTGCGCCACAGCTATTGGGCCTGTGCTCCTGAGCCTGGGAGCTGCAGCTACTGAGTCTGCGAGCCTGAGAGCCTGTGCTCCACAAGAGAGGCCGCTGCAATGGGAAGCCTGTGCACCGCCACCAGAGAGTGGCCCCGAGCACCACAACTAGCGCAAGTCCACCCCGCAGCGACGGCCCAGCACAGCCAAAAATAAATGAAAAAAATCCACATTTTCTTAAAGATTAAAAAAATAAATCGGGTCACGCTATGATCTGAATGACATCACACGGTGGTGGCTGAAACCTGTTCTTCCTGAGCAAGCAGACCCGAGTCAAGACACACGGCTGGAACTGTTGCCCAACCCCACGTTCCATAAGGCTTGCTCACTCTAGTCCCACAAACAGGAGCAGCAGCTATACTGAGCATTTACAAGCCAGCTTCAGTGCTAAGCATTTCCAGGAATATCTGGAGGCAAGTTTCTCAGGCTTTCTGAGTTCATTTCCTCACCTGTAAAATTGGCATAGATGCCTCACGAGGCTCTATTACTGACTACATGAAGTATACGTTCATAATCCTTTAGCGCACTACCCAGCACGTTACAGGCACTTTAACTGTTGTGATGAATATTCTCTTAGGCTTTTGATCTGAATTTGTATGAATTTGATGAAACATGCTGTCCAAATCTACCCTAAGTTCAGAGAGCACGGGACACCAAATTATCAGAAGATAAATCTGATTATTCAGTTCCTGAGCTTAGTGAGAGATACTTATATTTTTCAATGTTGTGACTAGAGCTGTGACTCAGAGATTCTGAAACTCCCGCCTAAGGTGGAGTATTGAATGGCACATATATTTTTGAAAATTTTCCTAAAAAGGTAAGAAATGCAGCTCTTTGTACATTTCTAGATTGTCACCATGCTGGCAAGGTTTAAGGTGGGCAATCCACCACCACTACCAAGGTCAAAACTCCACACAAATCCTTTACTTCTATTGGCGAGATAGGGTATCCCCCACTCTTCATGGGTGATCTACAACCCAATTTGAAATACAGAATATTCACAAAAAGAGAAGTCTATGGTTACCTGGCAGTACAGGCTAAGTGCCCAGAAATGGTCTGAGTGAGGTAATAAGTGCACATGACTTCCTTCAGGCCTGGAACAATCTCAGAAAAAAGCGGTCCGAGTAGGGGGGAAGGGAGGGCTGACCATCATCAGCTGAACCTGGCAGACCAGTAAGACCTGGACGGGTGGAGCAGAAGAAAGGTGGCATTCCTGGAAGGAGCAAGGGCCTGAACAAAGGGAGGTACAGTGAAACCAGGCTGAAAAGAGTGTCGGACGTTCCCTTCAGCTCAGAAGAAGGGATAGGCAGTTGGTAGAGTAGCATATGTATTATTATCTGAGCCATGTGAAACCAAACTTTGAAATTATGAAATATACTCTAAAAGGATATGTAGACATCTAGGATAGTTGATGAGCACTACTGATGAACACGTCTGTCCTCATCACCAAGTTAAGAAACAGCACTAAAGGAATCCTGGAAGTCTTGGGTGCCCTATCCTACTTGCATCCCTTTCCTTTTCCCCAGTAACCAAACTGTTTTGTTTCCCTGAAACTGAATTGTTTTGTATCCAACTGTGCCTACTTTTGACTTCTTCCTGAATGCAATCACTCTGGTATGTACGCTTCTGTTAGTTCGTTTCTATCATCAAATATGTACTGCTTTGTATACATTGTTTGGACTGTAAGGAGAAAACAATATAATATTGTTTTCTAGCAATGTAATTCTCTAAAGCCATTCATTAAGGTCTGTTTCACGAAAGTATTCTGGAGACCCATGAACATAACGCCCAGCTTTGTTAATAATTAAGAAAATGCAAATTAAAACTAAAATGAGCTCATTTCACTCTCACCAGACAGGTAAAATTTTAAAGCCAAATTTGAATTTGGAGGTGACACATTCAGTCTATAACCTACATGCATCTTCCAGACCTTATTCCATATATGTATATACGTGTAAATTACAGACTGAACGTTTGTGTCTGCCCCAAACATATGTTGAAATCCTAACCCTCAATGTGATAATATTAGGAGGTGGAGCTTTGGGGAGGCAAATAGGTCACGAAGGTGGAACACTCATGAATGAGATTAGTGCCCTCCTAAGCGGAGATGAGAGCTTGTTCCTGCCTTTGCCATATCCAATACAATGAGGAGATGGCTGTCTACAAACCAGGAAGCAGGGCCTTGCTAGACATCAGATCTGCCAGCAGCCTCATCTTTGATTTCCCAGATCCCAGAACTGTGAGAAAAGAATTTTATTTAAGCCACCCATTCTGTGGTAATTTGTTACCCTGGCCCAAACTAAATCAATGCAGAAATTTATCTACAACTTGTTTACCTTGGTTATAGATCATTCCACTCCAGTATGTATAGACCTCCTTCATTCTTTCCAACTACTATATATTTCACATGATGAATGAATGAATCATTCATTCTATCATGATGGATGAATCATAGTTTTACCAGTCCTCCCTTAACTTCTTTTGAACAGTTGAAATATTTGGATTTACAAAATTCAAAATGTGCAGAAGAGAACATCCCTTCTATGTGTCAGTAGCTCTGGCATGGCGGCAACCAAAGTTACCAGTTGTAGCAGAGAGTGGCTAGATGCTGACTAATCCCATTGCTTCTTCCTTGATTTCAGGTGTGGTGAGTCAACTGGCTGTGTTTGACCAACAAAACCTGGGAAGAAGTAACAAACACAACTTCCAGAGCTGGCCAGCTTCTGGAGTGTTCCCCCTCTCAAGATAACCAGCTGGCCGAATGCAGAGGGTCCAGAAGAAGAGTCTATGCAGACGCTAGAAGACGGTGGTGCCAGAGGACTGAAGGAGGCAAACTTTGTCAACTTGGGCCAAAGGGATCAAGGACATATGTACTGGACTCTATGTGTGTCAGAAATAAGCTTTTGGGTTAAACCAGCCAGTTCAGTGTAGTCTGGGGTTGCTACTTCAGCTAGCATTAACACATGAGCTTCTTATTTATCCTGAGAAGTTCCACATATGTGCTCAGTCACTAAGTTGTGTCTGACTCTCTGTGACCCCGTGGACTGCAGCCCACCAGGCTCCTCTGTCCATGGATTTCCCAGGCAAGAATTATTAGAGCAGGTTGCCATTTCCTGCGCCAGGGGATCTTCCCAACCCAAGGACTGATCCCATGTTTCTGGCATCTCCTGCATTGGCAGGTGGGTTCTTTACCACTGTGCCACCCAAGCAGCCCTTCACATAATATACACAAGCAATTACCATTCCTCTATCAATAGATTTCTTCATTCAAGGCTGTTTCCAGTTTCTTCCTATTACAATAACACTACAATAACCATTCGAATGAAGGCTTCTAGACATATTCCACCTTGAAGAGATCCTGTCACAAACGTAGTAGGTACCCAGGAACCTGCTCCAGCTCAGTCAACTACTTCCCATCTTTTGCTGAATTCAGCTTGAGTTCATAAGTTGGCATGGTGGCAGCCTGGGCGAACGTGAAGTTACTCTCTGGCTCAGAATTCAGTTTGATGTTGAGACTCTACTTTCTGCATGGGCTGGTTCCCCCTCCCCCACAATAACCTCTTAATGACCTATTTTTTTCCACGCTCTGAGACTCTGTCACCATAGTCCAATATCTGTGCCCTTGGTCCCTTTCCTGGATTCGCCAAGATGTCAGATTCTCCCCAGGCTCCAGACTCCTAGCTTGTGCGTGTCTTCTCTACTCACGAACTCCACTGATTTAATCAACACCATGCCTGAATGTGTGTCTGTGCAGGGACCATTCCAAGTGCAGAGGTGGGAAGCACTTCCATGTGAGGAATGGGTGAAATGCCCTCTCACAAGAGATGACTTTATACTACATGTGACGTGTGATAATGGAGAGAGGGGGGAAGGGGGAGAGAAAGATTCCAGGGGTTTATAGTTGGTACTGGCACTGACAAGGAACTGCTGAGAAAATCAACTTAGGATACCTAAATCTGTGCTTTTACATTCAGGTTTTTCACATATGGTACACATTCATTTATAGATTTCAACTCTCATTTAAGAAGTCTATAAAACTTGAACTATTAAAGCTGTAATTACCACTTCAGGGCATCACTAGTCTTGAAATTAGTCCTTTTTCCTCTACCCTGCAGGTGCTAAAAGCAAAGCACGATGCAGGTAAGCTGCTTAAAGGCAACAGAGAAAGAAGAGAAAGTATAAACATAATTTCCCTCCCAGCCTCTCAGCCCAGTGATTTTCACCTTGTACTTGATGCTGTCTACAGGGCTTCCCTCATGGTCAGTGGTAAAGAGTCCGCCTGCCAATGCAGGAGATGTGGGTTCAACCCCCAGGTGGGAAAGATCCCCTGGAGGAGGAAATGGCAACCCACTTCAGTATTCTTGCCGGGGAAATCCCATGAACAGAGGCGCCTGATGGGGCACAGTCCATTGGGTCACAAAGAGTTAGACAAGACCGAGTGACTCAGCACACAGCACAGATTGCTGTTTCTCTACTAGACTATACTCCATGAAAACAGGAACTAAGTCACCTTGTTCACCACTATACACCCAACATTTATGATACGTGTTCTCGCATGGAACATACTTCATAAGCTGAGATTCTGGCCTCCAACAGCCATCAATTCCTTGCTCATTAAAAACATGAGATCTTAACAACTAACAGGCTACATGGAGAAAACCCAGGAGATAGAGGAAATAAAATGACCAGATCTGCAGAGCAGGTTCTGGCTCAACTAAACCATCGAGCTTTCTACTTTGGAAGAAGTAGAGAATAATCAATCAACAAATGTATAGGACCCTGATCAACAAGAATGTGGGTCAATAAACATCTTGGATTTTCACTTTTAAGTCAGTAGCTCCTTTTCACTGGGGCAAAAGAGAAGGGAAAAAGGTGGTCAAATTTCCCCCTGAAGTATATATTATTCTGCATACAAGTTAAAGGTGTGAAAAAAACACAAAAGCCCCACAAACCTTCTGTAGGCTGTTCATGGTCCACAAGACCAATAAACCCAAGTTAAGAATCACTGGTTTATGGATCTTTCTATTGGACAAATCTTGAGATCTCTAATCTTTGTCATCATATTTAGCTCCTGATAGATCTGATCCCCATCCTTCAGTTCAGTTCAGTTGCTCAGCTGAGTCTGACTCTGTGTGACCCTATTAATCACAGCACACCAGGCCTACCTGTCCATCACCAACTCCCAGAGTTCACTCAAACTCATGTCCATCAAGTCAGTGATGCCATCCAGCCATCTCATCCTCTGTCGTCCCCTTCTCTTCCTGCCCCCATCCCTCCTAGCACCCAGGTCTTTCCCAATGAGTCAACTCTTCGCATGAGGTGGCCAAAGTATTCGAGTTTCAGCTTCAGCATCAGTCCTTCCAATGAACATCCAGAACTGATCTCCTTTAGGATGGACTGGTTGGATCTCCTTGCAATCCAAGGGACTCTCAAGAGTCTTCTCCAACACCACAGTTCAAAAGCATCAATTCTTCAGCACTCAGCTTTCTTCATAGTCCAACTCTCACATCCATACATGACCACTGGAAAAACCACAGCCTTGACAAGATGGGCCTTTGTTGGCAAAGTAATATCTCTGCTTTTCAATATATTATCTAGATTGGTCATAACTTTCCTTCCAAGGAGTAAGCGTCTTTTAATTTCATGGCTTTAGTCACCATCTGCAGTGATTTTGGAGCCCCCCAAAATAAAGTCTGACACTGTTTCCACTGTTTCCCCATCTATTTCCCATGAAGTGATGGGACCAGATGCCACGATCTTAGTTTTCTGAATGTTGAGCTTTCAGCCAACTTTTTCACTCTCTTCTTTCACTCCCATCCTTCTCTCTGCCGAAAAATACAACACACGGCAATAAAGGTGTCAGTAGTCAACGGCTGAAACGAATCTTTACAGGAATGCCTGTGCTATGCTTTCAAACTTGGAAACTCGGGCACTTCTCTGCGATTGGGCTATTCTAGCCTCTCAATTTAAACCTGTTTTATATCATACTAACTTTGCAGGATCTCCTCCTGAATCATTCTCTAATCCCTCCAAGAATGTGGAAACGTGCTAACGTGGTGGCCGCAGCTCATAGCTGACTGCTTTGGCTTCGTGGTCGCTGGATTTCCTGCACAGGGCTTCCGGTGCCTGGAAGGGCTTGGGTGAAGATGTCTTTCATAATGACTACTATTGATCTGAAAGACATTCAACTGAGAAGACTTTTAAACCTAGCCCAATCCACGTGGCTACTCTCCACTCCATTTTACCAAAGGCTTTCAGTTTCATCTTATTAATTTCCCCAAAGGACCTAAGTGGACAACTTGAGAAAAATTGAAGTTCAATGACGTCACACAAAAGCCAAGGCTTTGACATGACCTCAAATCTGCTGGGCCAAACAGCACTAGCTTAATGGCCCCAGTTGCCTCAGGGGATGCCGTGTGGTGTGGCCAAAACTTAAAAACAACAAATTTTCTTTTTTTAACATAAAATTTGAGGAATGGGTTGTTAATATAATTGTCCCCGGAGGGGCCCATATTCAGTTTTCCTGCAGCCCTTATGTCAAACACTGGTTCTTACTTGCTCAGATCGTGGTGTTCCTTGTATATTGTAAGCGTGACAACTTACCTACTGTGATGTCCAGACCATGAGGGGAAAAAGGAAGAGGAAATAAAAGTGGCACCTGCAGGTATGTGAGCAGAGACGTGGAAGAGGAAGAACAAGCAGGCAGGCATGCTCCAGGTCCTCATCCCTGCCACCCGTTCTCCCCGGCACCCCCGCCCCCAGTCTTGAATGGGGGAAACTGTAGAAACATCTAAGACGGATAGGGCAACTATGAGGAATTCAGAATGTCGGAGGCTTGTGGGCTGCTTCCCTGAGTAAGGCTTGGAGAGGCTGCAAGCTGCCAAGAGAAGCCTTCCACTTGGCTTTGCATCACGTCCAGTATACTGTAGGAACAAGTCTAAGACGGATAGGGCAATTATGAGGAATTCAGAATGTCGGAGGCTTGTGGGCTGCTTCCCTGGGTAAGGCTTGGGAGAGGCTACAAGCTGCCAAGAGAAGCCTTCCACTTGGCTTTGCATCACGTCCAGTATACTGTAGGAACAGTGTGACAGAGGGCAGAGCCTAGGCCGCGAATACCAGCAAACCATATCCAGCCCCTCACAGCTTGTGCTTGGTCCACAGGGAATCAGAAGCTTCCCTGTGCCCCATGACAGCACTTGGAAGTGCCATAGAGACTGGTGTAGAGACTGGCCGTGAAAAGGCCTGCGGACAGGGGTTTTATGGCAAAAGGCCAATGGTTGGGACCATGGACTTCAGCTCTGAAGGCTGGCTGCCGCTGCTAAGTCACTTCAGTCGTGTCCGACTCTGTGCGACCCCATAGACGGCAGCCCACCAGGCTCCCCCGTCCCTGGGATTCTCTAGGCAAGAACACTGGAGTGGGTTGCCACTTCCTTCTCCAATGCATGAAAGTGAAAGTGAAGTCGCTCAGTCGTGTCCAACTCTTAGCGACCCCATGGACTGCAGCCCACCAGGCTTCTCTGTCTATGGGGTTTTCCAGGCAAGAGTACTGGCGTGGGGTGCCATTGCCTTCTCTGCTGAGGGCTGGCATCTCACTCTAGAGGCCAGATGAGGTGCACTGCATCCAGGTAATTATGGAAGTTCAGGAAGGAAGCCAGGTGTTTCATGGCAGAGCTAGAAACCTCACAGGAATCCAAAGCAACATTTTCCTTCCGCTGTGAGTTCACATTTGAACCTCTGATTTCCTGAGCTCCAAGACCTTAGTTATTTTTTTAAAAAGCTATTTATTTTATACCAGAGTATAGCCAATTAGCAACGTTGTGATAGTTTCAGGTAAAACAGCAGAGGAACCCAGCCTTACATCTACATGTATCCATTCTCTCCCAAACCCAGTGCCATCCAGACTACCACGTAACACTGAGCAAAGTTCCCTGAGCTATACAGTAGGTCCTTGTTGGTTGTCCATTTTAAATACAGCAGTGTGTACATGTCGATCCCAAACTGCCTACCTCTTCCCCGCTGGCAACCATAGGTTCATTCTCTTAAGTCTGTGAGTCTGTTTTTGTTTGTAAATAGGTTCATTTGTATACTTTCTTCTTAGATTTCACATATAAGGGATATCATATGATAGTTCTCCTCTGTCTCCCAGACCTTCTTGGTAAGGTGAGGGGGCAGGGGGAGAGAAAGAGACCCGAGAAGCAGCATTTACTTCAGAGAGACCAAGTTACTCTGAAACATACTGTTTGAACCAAGTCATCTAATATTCACCAGCAATTCACCTAAATCTCCCCTTGCCACCTAGCAGGACAGGGGCTTATAGGAAAGATTAGACTACAGAAAACAAACCAGGTTGTCTTTGCACCTCTCAGTTAGAGTGTGAGTTAATAAGCATCCCTGCATAGGAAGTGTCCAGTTAAGGCCAGCCTTTTGGTGGAGCACACAGATCCTCACAGCCAGCGTGGGGGCAGGAAAGGGGAGCCTTTGTTCAGGAGCAGTAGTGATTTGAATCAGCTCGTGGGCCCAGTGTTCATCTGAAGAGTGGGCAGGACCCACAGCAGAGCAAGGAGGAGACCCAGTGGGCATGGTGGGACTGGTTGGCTGCGCACGGCAGCGGGCTTGCAACACCTGTTTTGTCATTTAGGACCTCTTGGTTGCCAGTGACAGAAAGCCCAAACTGCGTTAAGGATGCTAGCATTCCTGCTGCAACATTGGCCAAATTAGAAATCTATTTCTCCTGTACCTAAAGTCGAGTATAGACAATTTTGAGCTGATAGCTCAACCGGGGAAGGCAATGGCACCCCACCCCAGTACTCTTGCCTGGAAAATCCAATGGATGGAGTAGCCTGGTGGGCTGCAGTCCATGGGGCTGCTAACAGTCGGACAGACTGAGCGACTTCACTTTCACTTTTCTCTTTCATGCATTGGAGAAGGAAATGGCAACCCACTCCAGTATTCTTGCCTGGAGAATCCCAGGGATGGGGGAGCCTGGTGGGCTGCTGTCTATGGGGTCACACAGAGTCGGACACAACTGAAGTGACTTAGCAGCAGTAGCAGCAGCTCAACCCGATAATCAAGATCCCAGGTCCTTCCTATGCTGTGTCTGCTCTCCTCAACATGGAGCTTCTAAGGGGCTTCCCTGGTGGTCCTGTGGTGAAGATTGAGCTCCCAATGCAGGGGGCCTGGGTTCCAGCCCTAGTCAGGGAACTAGGTCCTATATGCCTCAACTAAGACCCGGTGCAGCCAAATATTTAAAAACAAAACAGGGCTTCTAACTTCCACCACTGTACCCACATCCCTGCAGCATGAAGGGGAGGGAAAGTAGAGGGCACACAATTTTGTTAAGGCCATGAATTATAAGTTGCATATATCACTTTCTCTTTTTTAAAATATTTTATTGAAGTATAGTTGATTTTCAATGTGTTAGTTTCTGACGTATGGCTAAGTGATTCAGTTTATATATGTATATGCAAAGTGATTCAGTTATATATATATGCATATTCTTTTTCATATATTTTTCTGTTATGGTTTATTACAGGATATTGACTATAGTTCCTTGTGTTATACAATAGGACCTGGTTGTTTATCGGTCCTGTATGTAATAGTTTGCATCTGATAATCCCAAACTCAGTGCCTTCCTCATATATGTGAGCAACTCAATTCCAGAATCCTATTTTAAGGCCATTGCTGATACCAATTATGGTACTAATCAGGTCCCCAAAGGAAGTAAGGGGCATGCTCAAAGTGGATTATTTGAGGAGATTTAATAAAGGAGCTGTTTGCTAAGGCATGGACTGGGAAACCAAAAGGAATGGGCAATAGTCCTGTGTTGTCAGCCTCAGGAAACCAGCCATCCCGAGGCCTGAAGGAGCAAGGACGCAGAGGACTGCTGGAATGAGAGAGGGTAGGTAAAGGAGAGATCTACCTGAAAATAGTTGTGGCCTATGGTAGAAAGAAGTCAGCCCTCAGCAGCCCCACAAGGAAGGAGGCAAGGGAATAAACATCCCGACCTTATTACTTCCTGTGCTTCCACCTTCCACTTGTGCTGACAATCAGCCAATCCCAACAGAAAACCAGAAGGTAAGGGGAGCCTATTGATATAATTCTTAAAGATCAATATCCAGGGACACAGAGCCTTGCAGAGAACAAGGGGAGGAGAAAACAGATAATAACTATCTAGAACACAAGCCAAACTAGTTTAAACAAACAGTTTACTGGCTCATATAACTGCAAGAAGATCAAACCAGTCAATCCTAAAGGAAATAAATCCTGAATAGTCACTGGAAGGACTGATGCTCAAGCTCCAATACTTGAGCCACCTGATGTGAAGAGCCGACTCATTGGAAAAGACACTGATGCTGGGGAAGACCGAAGGCGTAAGGAGAAGTGGGCGGCAGAGGATGAGATGGTTAGATAACATCACCGACTCAGTGGACTTATATTTAAGCAAGCTCCAGGAGATGGTGAAGGGCAGAGGAGCCTGGCCTGCTGTAGTCCATGGGGTTACAAAAGAGTCGGACACAACCTAGTGACTGAACAACAGCATATCCGAAAAGTCAAGCTGTAAGACTTAGAGCAGGGACTCAGATGAGGCCATCAATTTTTCCCTCCATTCACAGGCTTCATATAAAGGCAGGATCTCCCATCATGCTCCATGCTGGCTCTAAAACTTACCTTTTTCATTCAAGGACAGTGGGATTTCTCAAAGCATTCATCGGTTCTCATTGAATCTGGTTGAAACATTTGGCATGCCTGAACCCATTGTGATGCTCAGCATCAAGGAGAGGTGTTGCTTAGTTTAGATCCGTGTCTGGAACTGGTGTTGAAAAAGCATGAAGCAAAAGCATGGCATGGAGCCTGAACGAAGAGAAGCAATGTTGATGTTAGGTAATGAAAACACTGAGTAGGCTATATCTCTCTTCCCAGATGCACCTATGAATCACCTTCAGACTTTTATGAATTAGGCCTGCAGTGGGGCCTGAGATTCCTTATTTCTAGCAGATGGTATGATGCTGCCAGTCCAGGGACCACATTTTAAGTAGCAAAATTCTACAGCTGCACTGTATAATGGGGTAGCCACTGTCCCCATGTAGCTGCTGAGCACTATAAATGCGACTAGTCTAATTTGAGATGTGCTGTAAGTGTAAGATACACACTGGATCTTAAAGACTTAATATGAAAAAAAAAAACACCTAAAGTGTCATCAATAGTCTTTATACAGATTACATGTTGAAATGATATTTTAGATAGATTGGGTTAAATAAAATGTTAAAATTAATGTCACCTGTTTCTTTTTTATTTTTTTAGCATGGCTACTAAAAAATATAAAAATACATATGTGGTTCACCTAGTTCTGTTGAATAATACTGTGTTCGTTATCCAACTCCTGAAGGCGGTGATTCTCAAAAGTAGATGAAGTTGGGATCCTTAAAACATTCTCACTGATGATACTCAAGTCAGAAGAGCCTCATAAAGCAGGGAGCTCATGAGAATTAACCTCATGGGTCCTTGGACTTGGTGCACCCTCAGGATCTTGTGACCTCAGGGTTAGGGATTTGCAGATTCAACTGATGCCTAAGTGCTTAGGACACGGGACACTAGAATGGGCCAGGCAGGGTTTGATCTGAGGAAACAGGAAATTCCGGGGATCCCAGAATCTCTCCTGTAGCCAGAAGTTACTTCTTTTCTCAATCTTGTTTGTGCACTTGCCTAAAGCAGAAAATTTCAGCCTGCTTATCAATTCCTCAAATCTATCCTGCACTGTAGCCACTAAGCTAATCTCCTCTACCCTCTGGGTTTACCAGTCCTTTCCTGCCCGGACACATGTACCCTGTTGCAGCCTGCGTTTCGGGGGCTCCGTACTGAACCTGGAGGGATCTCATCCTATCAGTCTGCNCACCTAAAGTGTCATCAATAGTCTTTATACAGATTACATGTTGAAATGATATTTTAGATAGATTGGGTTAAATAAAATGTTAAAATTAATGTCACCTGTTTCTTTTTTATTTTTTTAGCATGGCTACTAAAAAATATAAAAATACATATGTGGTTCACCTAGTTCTGTTGAATAATACTGTGTTCGTTATCCAACTCCTGAAGGCGGTGATTCTCAAAAGTAGATGAAGCTGGGATCCTTAAAACATTCTCACTGATGATACTCAAGTCAGAAGAGCCTCATAAAGCAGGGAGCTCATGAGAATTAACCTCATGGGTCCTTGGACTTGGTGCACCCTCAGGATCTTGTGACCTCAGGGTTAGGGATTTGCAGATTCAACTGATGCCTAAGTGCTTAGGACACGGGACACTAGAATGGGCCAGGCAGGGTTTGATCTGAGGAAACAGGAAATTCCGGGGATCCCAGAATCTCTCCTGTAGCCAGAAGTTACTTCTTTTCTCAATCTTGTTTGTGCACTTGCCTAGAGCAGAAAATTTCAGCCTGCTTATCAATTCCTCAAATCTATCCTGCACTGTAGCCACTAAGCTAATCTCCTCTACCCTCTGGGTTTACCAGTCCTTTCCTGCCCGGACACATGTACCCTGTTGCAGCCTGCGTTTCGGGGGCTCCGCACTGAACCTGGAGGGATCTCATCCTATCAGTCTGCTCGCCCCTAGATGTGCCCCTCACTTTTCCCATCTGTCTGTATCATTCCCTTACTGCTTGAATCTCCTCCTCTGCCGGGTCTCTACTCCACCAGTTTCGCCGCCTTTCAAAGCCAACTTCAAGGTTACCTGCCTCTTACAAAGGCCTGTCTTCAGGTCTNCTCATCCTATCAGTCTGCTCGCCCCTAGATGTGCCCCTCACTTTTCCCATCTGTCTGTATCATTCCCTTACTGCTTGAATCTCCTCCTCTGCCGGGTCTCTACTCCACCAGTTTCGCCGCCTTTCAAAGCCAACTTCAAGGTTACCTGCCTCTTACAAAGGCCTGTCTTCAGGTCTTACAGGACACATTGCCTTTGGCACACGTCAGCATATGTGCTATGGAAGGCTGTGTGGTCTAATTCTTCAGTTATTTGGGTTTTCCTGCATTTTTGTCTTGATTCATTGCCTGGGCTTTAAGTTCCCTGAGGCAAGAGCCCTGGGTAGTTTCTGTTTATATTCTGCTTTTGACCTGGACCAAGATAATAAGCAGGTCCTCAAAAGCAAAATTTGGTTCATTTTCTCAACATAGAATGCTGATTGAAAATGCACAGATTTTTACATATGCATGAATATATGTTGCCAGTGATCATTTTTATATTGAAAATAGTTCTTTTTAAAAAACAGGATGGTAGCTAGATGCTGATGAGGATGTGGAAAAAGAAAACTTGTGCAATGCTAGAAAAGTAAACTGGTGCAGCCACTACGGAGAACAGTATGGAGGTTCCTCAAAAGATTAAAAATAGAACTGCCATATGGTCCAGCAGTTCCACTTCTGGGTATATATCCTAAGCAAATGAAAACACTCTGTCAAAGAGATACGTGCACCCTCATGCTTATAGCAGCATTACTTGCAATAACCAAGATGTAGGAACAACCTAAGTGTCCATCAGTGGCTGTATGAGTGTGTTTATGTGTGATGTGTGTGTGTGTGTGTGNGCATGCCAGCTTAATTGACCTGTGTGGCATGTGGGATCTTAGTTGGCCAACCAGGGCTTGAACCTGTGTCTCCTGCATTGGAAGATGGGTTCCTAACTGCTGGGCTAGCAAGGAAGGCCCTGATTTTAATCCTTGAGGCCAGATTCTTCTGTTCAAGTGAGGGTAGATGTCCCTTAAGTAACACTTAGAGAATGAACTTCACCATGTCCCTACTTATGACTCTCTCTGCAGTTATGGATGAAAGGTTGGAGATGGGTGTTTGTCTAAAAGTACTGATTTATCCCTTTTGACGTGGAGGTTCATAGGCATTTAGTCAGTGCCTATCACATGAATGACTGAGTGTAGGATAGTTAGAAAGTCAGCATAGTTACAATGCTATGGTGTGTGTATTTTGGAAGCAGTAGTTAAGATGGAAGAGAGATTCCAGAAATTCGAGTTGATTCAGATTGCCTGGCTCTGATTGACTTTCAGAAATTAAAAATTTTGAGGGTCTTAAAAATATTTTCATATCATGCACCTCTAGGTAATAATATATACGAGAATGATACATCAAAGTACAAAGTTTGAAATGGAAAGGAGGTTTGATTCAGCTTATCGCCTCCCAGCAATACCCTCTAACCAGCATATTACCCTTGTACCAGCCAGTTGTGGGAATCAGCAATAATCTTCTGGTTGTTTTATGCCTCTTTGCCTGTCTAGCACTTTTCAAATTCAGCCTGATATGGTTTTTCTCACCTGTGCTATTCTCCCTGGATTGGCTATAATAGGCTCTTCCCTTAATTTTTGTTTGTTTTTGGCCTGAGGCATGGTGCTCTGCATGCCTGAGGCATGGGCTCACAGGTGGCTGGGGTGACAACTATATACAACACGCATTGCCAGAGAAAGATTCTCTAGCAAATAATTTTCTGTCTCCCTGGCAAATACCTCAGCTTTTCTCTCTTTTTAAAAAATCCTATGATCCTGTTTGTTGATTTCTACTGTATTTTCTAACATTTTTAAGTAGAGTATTTAGTAACAATATACAGGAAGATTCTCATACTGTAGAAAGTAAAATAAAGATATAGAAGCAGTCTTTGCATTTCATTTATTTAGGTGGCAAGTCAACTTTTATATCCGGCTGCATTCATTTGACTAGACTGTCTGGAAGCTGATGATAGCTGGTGTGCTGGTCCATTGTTCCCCAACAGGAAACCAGACAGCGTGAGATTTACAGGGAAGGTCTCCTGTGTAAGCTTTCAGGAAGTCTTAAGGCTTCCCAGGTGATTCAGATGGTAAAGAATCTGCCTGCAATGCAGGAGACCCAGATTCAGTCCCTGGGTTGGGATGATCCCCTGGAGAAGGGAAGGGCCACCCACTTCAGTATTCTTACCTGGAGAATTCCATGCACAGATGAGCCTGGTGGGCTACAGCCC
>SJYX01002285.1:0-42227 GCA_006410675.1 Oreotragus oreotragus
AGGCCTGCTTTATAATTGCCAGTAGAGTTTGAGATGAGTAAAATGACCATAATTTTAGAACTCAAATTGTGATACATGATTTGATATAGGATTTTCTGGAAGGTTATATATACAGTAAGTCTCGCAAAGAAATACAAATTATATCCTTCATAGATAGACAGATATACAAACATGTGCACATACACATACCCGTGGCTTTATTGAAAGCCTAAAATGAAATTGGAAGCATAGAGGTCCTGTAGGAATGAATCACTTAGTGTTGAATTAAATTTTATATTTGAGCCTCACTTCAACAGAATGTCCATATATAAGACAGTAGCTAATTAGTAAGGGCAAAGGAGATGTATATGGTCCTTATCCTTAGGGTACAGAAAATTCAATATGTATAAATAGTTACACTAAAGGATATGAGAGAATAGAATCACTTTCCAGGAGACCTCTGCTGTGAATGTTCTCAAATATAAGTTTGACAAAGACTAAACTTTGAATCATCTTCCAACACAGGGATCAAACCCACATCTCTTATGTCTCCTATTTTGGCAGGTTCTTTACCGCTAGTACCACCTGGGAAGCCCAATAGCCAGGGAAGCTATCACATAAAGTCATGTTCCATGCTTCACTTAAGTCAATTAGAAATTTGCCTGTAATAGCTACTAAGGCCCAAGCAGCTATGATTGTAGTCTTTTGGGACTTCAATAAACTAATTCAATTTTTAGATAAGGATTAAAAAAAGCAAACTGTGTGTAGAAATTCTCTGTAATATGGAGTTTCTTGGGGGCTTTACTTGCCATTTCTAGGCATGGCTTCCCTCACATTCATTTATAATCATTTGCTTTCACAAAACCAGATTTTTCACCTATGGCTACAGAGTTTCCTATTTACATGGTAAAGGAGGAACATGGACTCTTTCTTCCCATTGATTTTTATTCCTGTTTGTGCTCATGTCTTCTTTCTCAAATGAGTTATTGACACATTTTGACCTTAATTCTTTTGTTGAATGTTTATAAATATTATTATGATAAGAATTTTTATGTGATTTATTTACTATTTTATCTCCATTAGGTGCTCAGTAAATATTAACAGAGTGAATAAATCTATATTATCACTAATTCCAGAACATTTTTACCACACCAAAAAGAAACTCTACCATCAGCAGAGATTTCCCATCCCTCTCTCCCCCAGACCCTGATACCAGCTAATCTACTTATTTTTGGCTGCACCCTGTGGCATGTGGGGATCTTAGTTCCGAGACCAGGGATCAAACTTGTGCCTCCTGTGTTGGGAGTGTAGAGTCTTACCACTGGACCACCAGGAAAGTCCCCCAACGAATCTGCTTTTTGTCTCTATAAATTTGCCTTTTTGGACATTACCTATAAATGAAATCCTACCATATTTGGCCCATTTTTGTCTGACGTCTTTCACTTAGTATAATATTTCCAAGATTCATCATTGTTGTAGAATGTATCAGTACTTCATCATTTTTATTGTTGAATAATATTCCATTGTATGAATATGTTGTACTTTATTTGTTCATTAGCTGAGGGATATTTAGGTTGTTTTTACGTTCTGGCTATTATAGACAGTACTGCTATGAACATTCATTTCTAAGTTTTTCTGTAAGTATAGGTTTTAATTTCTCTTGGGTTTATAGTTAAAAGTGGAATTGCTGAGTCACATGGTAACTGTTTCATTTCTTGGACTGCCAAACTATATTGGCAAAGCAATTGAGCCATTTAAAATTCTCCAGTAGTGTGTGAACATTCCGGTTTCTCCTCATCCTTGCCAACACACATTATTACCTGCCCTTTTGGTTATGGCCAAGTTAGTAGACATGAAGTGGTATCTCATTTTAGTTTGGTTCCTCAGTGACTAGTGAGCTGCTGATCATGTTCTCATTGGCCACTGGTGTATATTTGGTGAGGACTGAAGTTTTTAATGATTATATGTTTTCTGGGAGGAGAAAAGTGCTTCTGTAAAGGGAATGTGGTATTCTGTGGAGAATTTTACTGAGGCAAAGAGCAAGTGGTAGAATTTGTAAAGTTGTGGAGGAAAAGAAATCCTAGGAGTGGTTTATAGGATATATACTGTATAGATACATAGAAAGAGTAAGTGATGTTTATCTTAAAAAAGTTGAATATATTAATAGAAAAGGCATAAAGAAGGAAATAAAAATCACTATAAATATACCTCTAGAAGACAATGACTATGGAAAGTTTGGTGTGTTTCTTGTTAGATATATTATTGTTTCGTCACTAATTCATGTCTGACTATTTGTGACCCCATGGACTACCATACACCAGGCTTTCCTGTCCTTCACTATCTCCTGGAGTTTGCTCAGACTCATGTCCGTTGAGTTGGTGATGCCATCCAACCATTTTATCCTCTGTTGCCCCTTTCCCTCCTGCCATCAATCTTTCCCAGCATCAGGGTCTTTTCCAATGAGTCAGCTTTTTGCAGCAGGTTNGTCACTAATTCATGTCTGACTATTTGTGACCCCATGGACTACCATACACCAGGCTTTCCTGTCCTTCACTATCTCCTGGAGTTTGCTCAGACTCATGTCCGTTGAGTTGGTGATGCCATCCAACCATTTTATCCTCTGTTGCCCCTTTCCCTCCTGCCATCAATCTTTCCCAGCATCAGGGTCTTTTCCAATGAGTCAGCTTTTTGCAGCAGGTGGCCAGAGTATTGGGGCTTCAGCTTCAGCATCAGTCCTTCCAATGTGTATTCAGGGTTCATTTCCTTTAGGATTGACTGGTTTCATCTCCTTGCAGTCCAAGGGACTCTTAGATGTATAATATGCTTTTTAGTCTAGCCAGGTTCTCCTTCTGCCAAAGTAGGGTGATTCCCTGGTAAACTCTGGTATTACTCCACAGTTGGGTAATGGTAGGAATCCAGCCCTTCACAACAGAACTCTTAAATTCAGGAGAAGAGACTGTGGATAAAATCTGGCTGAACAGTGAATAAAGCCACATGAGTAGAGTGTTGTGGTGGAGACAGTGCTGAACTAAACATCACATTTAGGTTCTAATCCTGGCTCCATCAGAGCAGGTAGGAAAGGTGGAGTAACCAAAAGCCCAAACTTCTTCCAGCTCTAAACCGTCATGAGTCCTGGGTGTGTTTTACAGATTGGGCCGCCGAAGGAAAACCATGAAGCTGTGTCGAGAGCTCTCTGATTTGGTTGTGTACACAAACTCTGTGGCAGCCCAGGACATTGTGGATGATGGTAAGGCCTGAGTGTTTTCACTTCTGGATAAACATCCCTGACCTTTCTCTGTCAATTGCTAATTAAACTTTTGTTAATCGAATCATCAGCACACATTTCTGGAACTGCGTAGAATCCAACTTGAGTGTCAGGAAACTGATTGCTGGAACAATGCTTAGCTCACAGGGAGCGCTCTATTGATCACTTTGTTTGCCGAAATGGCTAGAGGTCAGAGACATTGCCTGCAGGGCAGAGGAGGACTTTATTATTAAAAAGGCAGATGGATCAGAGCAAGGTCTTCCCTGTGTTTACACTATGGACACTTGACCTAGTTTGATGGTCAGACCACAGATGGCCATTCCAAGTGTGAATGACCAGAAGAAAGAGGAAATTAATTGGCGAAAATAACATCCTGAAATGCCCCATATTTTCTCATTGAGAGTTTTGACCTTGATGAAAATAATTTAACCCACAGATTGCAACTTTAACAAAAAGAGCAGAAATTTCAGAAGCATTGGCTCCATCAGTTGCCATATGTGGAACTGAGAAATCCTAGTCACAGCTCTTCTGACCCCGACTTCCTGCTGGCTGCACTTTCTCCTCAGCCTCTTCACTTCTCACTTGTGTTTTGCCCAGTTATTGAGTGCTTATGAAAATAAACTATGATCATGTGGGTTTTCAGTATAATTGTAGTTTCAGTGGAAGTGAAAATTACATCAGAATCTCCCATTCTCATGTCTCAGTGACGCTAAAACAACATTGTGTTGAGTCTTGTGTCTTCACAACCTCCAGGATTTTTCCTCAGATCTTTCTTTTTTCTTCCCCTATTCTACAAGTGTATCATGTGGGTTTTCAGTATAATTGTAGTTTCAGTGGAAGTGAAAATTACATCAGAATCTCCCATTCTCATGTCTCAGTGACGCTAAAACAACATTGTGTTGAGTCTTGTGTCTTCACAACCTCCAGGATTTTTCCTCAGATCTTTCTTTTTTCTTCCCCTATTCTACAAGTGTATATTTTTTTATCTGAAGATTTTCTTCCCTTTGGTGTTGAATCCGTCTTCAGATGATGACAGTTATTAAGGAAAATTGAACTTCGCTTTTGAGAATACGAGAACCTGTAGACTTCTGAGAAAGTGAACTTTCTTTTTTTTCCAGATTCTTTTCCATTACAAGTTATTATAAGATGTTGAATTTAGTCCCTTGTGCCACACAGTAGGACCTTGTTTATTTTATGTATTTTGTTCTTGTTTTCGTTCATTTTCTTAGTCATGTCTGACTCTGTGACTCCATGAACTGCAGCACACCAGGCTTCCCTGTCCTTCACCATCTCCTGGAACTTGCTTAAACTAATGTCCATCGAGTTGGTGATGCCATCCAACCAACTCGTCCTCTGTCATCCCCTTCTCCTCCTGCCTTCAATGTTTCCCAGCATCAGGCTCTTTTCTAATGAGTCAGCTCTTGCATCAGGTGGCCAAAGAATTGAACCTTCAGCATCAGTCCTTCCAATGAATATTCAGGACTGATATCTTTTAGAATTGACTGGTTTGATCTCTTTGCAGTCTAAGGGACTCTCAAGAGTCTTCTCTAACACCACAGTTCAAAAGCATCAATTCTTTGGTATTCAGCCTTCTTTATGGTCCACCTCTCACATCCATACATGACTACTGGAAAACCATAGCTTTGACTGTATGGATCTTTGTTGGCAAAGTAATGTTTCTACTTTTTAATATGCTGTGTAGGTTTGTCATAGCTTTTCTTCCAAGATACTTCCCTAGTGGCTCAGACAGTAAGGAATCTGCCTGCAATGCAGGAGACCTGGGTTTGATCCCTGGTTTGGGAAGATCCCCTGGAGGAGGGCATGGCAACCCACTCCAGTATTCTTGCCTGGAAAATTCAATGGACAGAGGAGCCTAGCAGGCTATAGTCCATGAGGGTCACAAAGAATCGGACTTGACTGAGTGACTTAACACTTTCACTTTCTTCCAAGGAACAAGCGTCTTTTAATTTCATAGTTGTAGTCACCATCTGCAGTGATTTTGGAGCCCAAGGAAATAAATTCTGTCACTGTTTCCAATAATAGTTGTATGTATTAATCCCAAACTCCTAATGTATCCCTCCTCTTTCCTCTTTGTAACCGTAGGTTTGTTTTCTGTGTTTGTGAGTCTTTCTATTGTGTAAATGGGTTTATTTGTGTCATACTTCAGATCCCACATGCAAATCATATCATGTAGTATTTGTCTTTCTTTGTCTCACTTACTTTACTTGGTATGATAATCTTTAGATTCATCCATATTGCTGCAAATGGCATTATTTTGTTCTCTTTTATGGCTGAGTTTTCTGTTGTGTGTATATGTGTATGGATGTATGTATGTATATACACACGCACCACATCTTTATCCATTCATCTGTGGATGGACCTTTAAGTTGCTCCCATGCCTTAGCTATTGTAAATAGTGCTGCTATGATCATCAAGATGCATGTGTCTTTTTGAATTAGAGTTTTGGTGTTATCTGGATAGATGCCTAGGAGTGGGATTGCTGGATCATATGGTAATTCTCTGTTTAGTTTTTTAAGGAACCTCCACACTTTTAAATATAGTGGCTGCTACAATTTGCATTCGCAGCAATAGTGTAGAAGGTTCCATTTTCTCCACACTGTCTCCAGCATTTATTTGTAGACTTTTTGGTGATGACCATTCTGACCAGTATGAGGTGATACCTGAATGTCATATTCTTATAATAACGGCTGGGTAGTGGTGGTGGTGGTGTCGTTGCTCAGTCGTGCCCAACTCTTTGTGACCCCGTGGGCTGCAGCCCGCTAGGCTCTTCTGTCCATGAGATTCTCCAGGCAAGAATACTGGAGTGGGTTGCCATTCTCTTCTCCAGGGAATCTTCCCGACCCAGGAATCAAAGCCAGGTCTCCTGCATTGCAGGCAGATTTTTTACCAACTGAGCTACAAGGGAAGCCAATAACTACCTGCAGCTAGAAAATAAACTTGGGAACTGTTTTAATGGAGTTAGAGGTATATTTGGTTCATAGAAATATAATTTCTACTGCATGCCTCAGGAAATCATAATCCCATTAACTTAACGGAAAATAATATTGAGGATTGTTTAGTTCTTGAACATCACCTATTTTTGTCTTGTGTGTGTGTGTATGTGTGTATCTATACCACAAAATAAGTAATAGACAATGAATGCATGGCTTATCCTAATGCAAAACAACTCAGCCCTATTAATATACTAATTGATATGTGCCTATTTAGCAAGGTCATCTTACTGATGATGTGGTGTGCCTAATTTCTGTAGAGAGAGGAAAGAGTGTACTAATTTTAGTGCTGTTACATCTGAAGGTGGTTTGTTAAAAAGACTATATTTTCTTTTATTATGTTCAAAGTATTCCTCATCAACATCTACAAGTATGATCATTTTTAGTATGCTTGAGATATGTAATCTCTGCTAAAAAGTTATGTCAATAAGATATATACGATAAGGAGTCTGTATGCAGGAAATTATCAAATTAAACACTGTAATTCTCTAATTTCTTTGCCTCTCACTTGTATTTATGACTTTTTCAAGTTCCAACTCTAAAGTGTGGTTGCTAGTAAATTTGGCCAGTATTTAATATCTAAGACTGTACAACCCTGAGGACGACCCTGGGAGACTGTGCACAAATTAATTTGTACAGTCTGGATATAGTTCAGGTCCAGTAAAACAGTAATTCAACTCTGGTTCAAGGGCCATGTCCTTCAGTCTGGGTTCAGAGTACACACTGGAATGAAAAATGAGACTCTGGGTAAGTTTAGGTTTTATCTAGGCTGGTCTCTTCCAACAGGTCCAGATGAGACTGGGTGGTCATTTTGGGGATGAGGTGTGGATATTTAGTGAAGGAGTGGGAGTAGTGGGGCATTCTAGATGTGTGGCACATAAAGAGGCAATTGGGAGAAAGGGGTAGGATATTAAATATTTGGAGGTTTACTCTATCATGACTCCCTAACTTGTAGCCCCATTGGCCCTAGATTATCCCTTTCTAATGATGCTCCAAGCAGAAACTTTAATATCAGCTTCCTGTCTGTTTGTTTTTTTTTACCTCCCATTTTTTCCCATTATTTATAAACTTGGCTAGGTGGATATTCTTTATAATATTCTTTTGAATTCTTTTTCCATTATTATTCCTTTCTCCCAAACAGGTTTTGACTGGCTTCAAGATTCTGTTCAAATAAACTTTGAAACCCAATTTTCCTGTTTTGGAATTACTCTTTTCCCTTTGTTTTCTTAAGCCTCAAATGCAGTCACTTAATGTGTTTCACGTGTGTGCTTTCTAAATGATGCCTTCCATGATTGTCTCCCTTTTATCAGGAATGAATTGCATAGATAGTTTTATTTATCCCTAGGTGGTGTCTTGCTCTCTGGCAAAGCTATTCTGTTTGAATTAGGCACCTAGAAAATGTTCCCTCTCTGCCGCTCTTCCTACTAGCCAGATCAACATGAAGTAAGGAGATAAGAGAATTCTCTTGAGAGAATATGGGATTCAAAAATAGACAGTTATCTGAACAAGATGCAAAGCTCTGATTTGAAATGGCAAAAGAGTCCTGGGAGTGGGATTTTATAGATCTTTCTTGCTCAGGAGCTGAGCCCTCTTCTGGTTGAATTCCCTCTTTTGCTCTGCCTTTTATTTTTGGTGTAATCGGACTCAGGATCTTTCATGAGTGGTGTTTTCTTTGCTGCAGTTCTCACTTTTCTGTTTTCTTTGTTAAAAACCATGTTAGGAACCACAGGAAATGTGTTATCCTTTAGTGAAACAAGAGCACATCAAGTGGTTCAGCAGAAATCAGAGCAGTTCATGATTTATAACCAAAAGCAGCTCACGAGGATTTATCCCTCCGCCTACCGCATCGATTCCAGTAACTTCAACCCTCTGCCCTACTGGAACGCAGGTTGCCAGCTAGGTGTGTATACCTCTGGGAGGAGCAGTTCTCCGTGGGTCTTGAGTCTAGGCTGCTATGTTACCTAATTCTGTTAAACTCTGAACTTGCACAGTGGCACTGAACTACCAGTCTGAAGGGCGAATGATGCAGTTAAATCGAGCCAAATTCAAGACAAACGGCAATTGCGGCTACGTTCTCAAACCCCAGCAGATGTGCAAAGGTGTGTGTTAATTTCATAGTCGTATCTCTGAATGCAAGAGACATTTACTGAAGGACCACTCGGGAAAGCAGAGTGCCTCGGTGCTTTGCAACATGATTTTTAAAAACGAGAAAAATTAAGTATTGGAATGTAAATAAAGAACTCGTTTTAAAAAATAGTTATTTTTAATCGAAGGTTAATTGCAATATTGTGTTGGTTTCCACCCATACATCAACATAGATCAGCCATAGGTATATATATGTCCCCTCCCTCACACCTCCCACCTCATCCCAGCCCTCTAGGATGTCACAGAGCCCAGGTTTGTGCTCCCTGAGTTATACAGCAAATTCCTGTTGGTTATCCCATTTTACATATGTTAGCGCATATGTTTCCATGATCCTGTTTCTGTTCGTCCCACCCTCTCCTTCCTGCCCCCTCTACCCTGTCCATAAGTCTGTTTTCTTTGTCTGCATCTCCACTGCTGCCATACAAATAGGTTCATCAGTACCATCTTTCTAGATTCCATAGGTAAGTAAGTAAGTAAAGTCACTCAGTCGTGTCCGACTCTTTGTGACCCCGTGGACTGCAGCCCACCAAGCTCCTCAGTCCATGGGATTCTCCAAGCAAGAATACTGGAGTGGGTTGCCATTTTATATATGTGCTAATATACAATATATTTGTTTTTCTCTTTCTGACTTACTTCACTCTGTATAATAGGCTCTAGGTTCATCCACCTCATTAGCACTGACTGAAATGTGTTCCTTTTTAATGGCTGAGTAATATTCCACTGTGTATATGTACCACATATTCTTTACCCATTCCTCTGTCCATGGGCATCTAGGTTGCTTCCATGTCCTGGCTGTTGTAAATAGTGCTGCAATGAACATTGGGATGCATGTGTCTTTTTCAGTTATGGTTTTTTCAGTGTTTATGCCCAGTATTGGGATTGTTGGGTCATATGGTAATTTTATCCCTAGTTTTTTAAGGAATCACCATACTGTCTTCCATAGTGGCTATATCAACTTGGAATGTAAATAAGTCACCACTGTTTAATAATTCGGTAGCCTTCCCTGGTAGGCTGGTGTTTGGCCTTCCCCTGTAGCTCAGCTGATAAAGAAATCTGCCTGTAATGCAGGAGACCCCAGTTTGATTCTTGGGTCAGGAAGATCCCCTGGAGAAGGGATAGCCTACCCACTCTAGTATTCATGGGCTTCCCTGGTGGCTCAGATGGTGAAGAATCTGCCTGCAATGTGGGAGACCTGGATTCGATCCCTGGGTTAGGAAGAATCCCTGGAGGAGGGCATGGCTACCCACTCCAGTATTCTTGCCTGAAGAATCCCCATGGACAGAGGAGCCTGGCAGGCTACAGTCCATGGGGTTAAAAAGAGTCGGACATGACTGAGTGACTAAACCACCGATGCATGCAGTATATTTAATTCTTTAAATCTCAGGCTCCTCTCTCCCTGGGTATTTTCCAGGCAAGAATACTGGAGTGGGTTGCCATTCCCTTCTTCAGCATGTGTGCATATGTACATGTAATTTCCATGCTACCAACCTTAGATTTTAACCTCTGTTTGTCTTAGGTACTTTCAACCCTTTCTCAGGTGATCCACTTCCTGCCAACCCCAAAAAACAGCTCATCCTGAAAGTGATCAGTGGACAACAACTCCCCAAACCTCCAGATTCCATGTTTGGAGACCGAGGAGAGGTAAGCCATGTATGACCAAGTGGTTAGTTATGTGATTATCTTATTGTGTTTACATGTCATCTGAGGGTGCCGTGGATGTATGCGTGTGTGTGTTTGTAAATGAACCCTGACCTCAGCTTCTCAGATATTGACTGACTTACTGGCAAAGCACACACAGTTCCTCTGGAATGCGGTGCATCCTCTGTTTTGGAGGCATGAGTGCAATACAGTTCAATTCACAATCCAAGAAAGACACTGGCAATGCTAAGCTGAGATGCAAGGAGCAACTTTGTTATTAATAGAAACACGGGAATGTCTTGGCCTCTCGCGTTTTTCATCTGCTGTGACCCTCCTGTCTGCTACACGTTGGCCACCTGCTCCCTGGTCACAGGCCACTCTTCCCTTGCTGCACTTCGGTTGGGTGATTTTACGGTGTCTCCCTCTGTGACCACAGGCTTCGCTCTTTCCAGAGCTGTCAGTCCATGAGTCCCACTATACCTGCTCTTGGCCTTCCTGGCCTCGGCTTCCTCTCTGTCTGCCAGCCCCTCCTCTGCTCGCGTCCTTCCTCTCAGGAGGTGCCCATCACTTCAGGCTATCTGCCACTCCCGCCTATTAAACTACCCTTTCTGGCTCTTGAATGTCGATGGGGAAACCACATAGCTCTGAGTGGCCCCACCATCAACTCCGTCTCTAATCTCTGCTGAGTTCTGCTGTGCCGTCCCAGCTCCTCCTGATCAGCCCTCCATCACATTTCCCGCTGCAGATATTGTCAGCCTCTTCTCTCCTCATACGTGCGTTCTCATCACTTTCTCATCTTTAGCAGATGGCTCCATGTCCTGCCTCTTAGGAAGCAGAGCTTCGGTGGGGCCGTGTCTCCCGTGTCATCTGTAATGCCTCTGGCCTAGTTTCAGCCACCGTCAGCTCTTGGCATTTCTTCTGCAGTAGGCTCTCAGCTCACTGGTCTCCCCGCTTCCATTCTGTTTTTCTCAGCAGCAAGAATAATTATGTTGGTAGCATCAGAAAGTTTCTCCTTACTTCCTCTTCTTTCTCTTTTTTCTTTGTTGTCTGCAGAAGGGAAGACTCACTTCCTATATTTCCCCTAAACTTTTTGCTTTGAAAAATTTCAGTCCTTAGAAAAACTGCAGGAATAGCAGAATGAACACTGTATCTTCAGCATCTAGATTCACCAATTAACTTATTAATTTTGTTACTTTTGCTCTATCTTCCTTTCATGTGTTAATGAGTATATGGTAAATATACATATATAGTTATGCACTTGAAAGGGAGACGTAAAGCAAATATAACAACGTTTAATTATATGTGTGTGTATTATACACACACACACTCATACATATACCTTTGCTTTTCTTTGGAGAATTATTTGAGAGCAAGTTAACATCATGACCCCAACCCCTAAATACGTCAGCATTTCTCTCTCTCTTTTTAAAATTTAATATAAATAAATATACTTATTTTTAATATTTATTTGGCTGTTCTGAATCTTAGTTACAACCTTGGGGATCTTTAGTTGCAGCATGTGGGATCTAGTTCCCTGACCAAGGATGGAACCTTGCACTGGATGCAAGGAATCTTAGCCAATGGATCTCCAGGGAAGTCCAGGCATTTCTCTCTTAAAGACAAGAAGACTGAGACTTTCCTGGTGGTCAAGTGGCTAAGACTCCATGCTCTCAGTATAGGAGGGGTCCAGGTTCGACCCCTGGTCAGGGAACTTGATCCCACATGCCACAACTAAAGATCTTGCATGCTGCAATGAGTACCCAGCACAGCCAAATTAATTCATTAATTAATTTTTAAAAAAGAACCAAGTTATCCTATATAACTGCAATACAGTCATTACACTCATGTCATTAGATATTGGCACAATAATATATTTTTCTGCTATTTTATTTTTTGTTTATTTTAGACCCTCAAAACAACTTTATCCCTCTTTTTAAGATTTTAAAATACAGTTTTGAAAGATTACTTTCCATTTACAATTATTGCAAAATATTGGCTGTATTTTCTGTGTTATAAAGTACATCACTGACCCTATCTTACACCCAGGAGTTTGTTGGTACAATAATTTTATCTAAGATAATATGTATTCAGTTTTACCCCATTGTCCCAAAATTGTTCTTTTATTATTTTCTTTCTTTTTAGATTCAGAATCCAATTAAGAATCACACATTGCTCTTAGCTGTCATTTCTCTTTGATCTTTTAAAATGTAGAACAGTTTTCCAGTTTTGTTGTCATTATATTGATATCTTTTAAGTGTCCAAGCCAGTTGTGTCCATAATGTCCTTCAGTTTGGATTTACCTGACTGTTCATGGTTTAGGTCAGTTCACTCAGTCGTGTCCGACTCTTGGCGACCCCATGGACTACAGCACACCAAGCTTCCCTGTCCATCACCAACTTCCGGAGATTATTCAAACTCATGTCCATCAGGTCTTTCACATCAGGTGGCCAAAGTACTGCAGTTTCAGCATCAGTCCTTCCAGTGAATATTCAGGACTGATTTCCTTTAGTACGGACTGGTTTGACCTCCTTGCCGTCCAAGGGACTCTCAAGAGTCTTCTCCAACACCACAGTCCAACTCTCACGTCCATACATGACTATTGGAAAAACCATTGCTTTGGCTAGATGGACCTTNTGAAGATCTTTTTTGTACAGTTCTTCTGTGTATTCTTGCCACCTCTTCTTAATATCTTCTGCTTCTGTTGGGTCCATACCATTTCTGTCCTTTATTGAGCCCTTCTTTGCATGAACTGTTCCCTTGGTATCTCTAATGTTCTTGAAGAGATCTCTAGTCTTTCCCATTCTGTTCTTTTCCTCAATTTCTTTGCATTGATCTCTGAGGAAAGCTTTCTTATCTCTTCTTGTTATTCTTTGGAACTCTGCATTCAGATGCTTATATCTTTCCTTTTCTCCTTTGCTTTTCGCTTGTCTTCTTTTCACAGCTATTTGTAAGGCCTCCTCAGGCAGCTTTTTTGCTTTTTTGCATTTCTTTTTCTTGTGGATGGTCTTGATCCCTGTCTCCTAATGGAGTAGCCATCATGGTCAACAAAAGAGTCCGAAATGCAGTACTTGAATGGTCATATTTATTAGCTGCCCCCAAATCCAAGACCTCCAGTGGTACAGTTTTACCATATGGTTCTATTCTAAGGAACAACTTCTGTTTGCAAAAAAATTAATTCAAAATGTGTAAACTTTAGCTGATTTATTTAGTAAACCAAAAATATGTCTATCCACCTGTCTCAAAGTGTTTTTCCATCAGACCTCTATCTTATATTCCTTGACACTCCCCTTCCCAAACTGTATTCTTCTTACTCTCCAAACTCCTAAAACAGTGTTTTCCCAGACTTAGTAACTCCCTCCTTTCTGGGTCCTTTAGGATTTTATTCCTTCATTGCTCCTTATCCAGTACAGGAATGACAAAGGAGAGCTTACAAATGGCCAACAAAGGAAGATTCCTCCCCCAGAGGACAGGGGTGTGGGGGAGGTAAAGGTTTTTTTGGCCATGCTACCTCGCCTGTGGCATCTTAGTTCCCTGCAGTGGAACCACTGGACCACAAGGGAGTTCCCTCATATTTTTCACCTTTTTAAATACTTTAAACTTTGCATCATAGTACTCAGTTGATTTAACTATGTTAAACTACACAAGTCAAGTGTGGATAACTTGATCAATTATTATGTACCCAGATCAAGATAGAACATATCCAGCACCCCCAGAAGGCTTCCGTACACCTTCCCAGTCAATATCTACTCCTAAGCCTCTGCTCCTTCCATCAAATACCAGCCTAATCACAATAGATTGATTTAGTCTGTGCTTAAACATTATGTAAATAGACTCTGACATATATGTAAATAGACTCTTATATATACATCAGTTCAGTTCAGTCGCGCAGTTGTGTCGGACTCTTTCCGACCCCATGAACCACAGCACGCCAGGCCTCCCAATCCATCACCAACTATTGGAGTCTACCCAAACCCATGTCCACTGAGTCAGTGAGGCCATCCAACCATCTCATCCTCTGTCATCCCCTTCTTCTCCTGCCCTCAGTCTTTCCCAACATCAGGGTCTTTTCAAATGAGTCAGCTCTTCACATGAGGTGGCCAAAGTATTGGAGTTTCAACTTCAACATCAGTCCTTCCAATGAACACCCAAGACTGATCTCCTTTAGGATGGACTGGTTAGATCTCTTTGCAGTCCAAGGGACTCTCAAGAGTCTTCTCCAATGCCACAGTTCAAAGCATCAATTCTTTGGCGCTCAGCTTTCTTTATAATCCAACTCTCACATCCATACATGACTACTGGAAAAACCATAGCCTTGACTAGATGGACCTTTGTTGACAAAGTAATGTCTCTGCTTTTGAATGTGCTGTCTAGTTTGGTCATAACTTTCCTTCCAAGGAATAAGCATCTTTTAATTTCATGGCTGCAGTCACCATCTGCAGTGATTTTGGAGCCCCCCAAAATAAAGTCAGCCACTGTTTCCACTGTTTCCCTACCTATTTACCATGAAGTGATGGGACTGGATGCCGTGATCTTAGTTTTCTGAATGTTGAGCTTTAGGCCAACTTTTTCACTCTCCTCTTTCACTTTCATCAGGAGGCTCTTTAGTTCTTTTTCACTTATATATGTAAATATATATATACCCTTTTATGACTTGTTCCACATTTTGGTTATGTAGAGAACTTTGTTATCTTTTCATTGTTGTGTAATTTTATTCAATGAATATTCCACCATTTATCCATCCAACTCATTATGGACATTTAGTTTATTTCCAGTGTGTGGCTATTATGAATTCATCTGCTCTGAGCATTTTTGCATAGACAGAAGCTCTCATGAGTACATAACCTCAACTAGAGTCATAGATTCATTGGATAAAGTTTGTGTAGCATTAGTAGATATTGGTAAATAACAATGTAATCTTTTTTCTTTCATGCCTCATATCTGACTCTGTTGCACCTGATCCAATTTCTCTTTCTTAGTAAGGACCTAAGTGGATTGCTGTTGATATATGACATTTTGGCTAATATTCTTCAATTAACATATGTGTAGAAATGTATCAGTGGTACTAACTAATGCTTTTAATCTTTTTATAGATCATTGATCCTTTTGTTGAAGTTGAAATTATTGGATTGCCAGTAGATTGTTCTAAAGATCAAACTCGTGTGGTAGATGACAATGGTAAGATCTCTGTTCACTTTTAATAAAGATGCTTTAGAGGTCGAATTTGCACCGAAAAGGCAAAACGTGTCTGTGTGGGCTTCCCTGGTGGCTCAGACGATAAGGAATCTGCCTGCAATGTGGGAGACCTGGGTTCGATCCCTTCATTGGGAAGACCTCCTAGAGAAGGGGTAGAAAGAGAAAGTCTAGAGGTTCATTGGAAAGACTGATGCTGAAGCTGAAACTTCCAATACTTTGGCCACCTCATGCGAAGAGTTGACTCATTGGAAAGACCCTGATGCTGGGAGGGATTGGGGGCAGGAGGAGAAGGGGATGACAGAGGATGAGATGGCTGGATGGCATCACCGATTCAACGGATGTGAGTCTGAGTGAACTCCGGGAGTTGGTAATGGACAGGGAGGCCTGGCGTGCTGCGATTCATGGGGTCGCAAAGAGTTGGACACGACTGAGCGACTGAACTGAACTGAACTGAGACAGGCTTTCAGAGGAGTTTAAAGAAAGGGATTTGAGGGTTCAAGAGTAGCAGAAACTTGTTACTTAGGAAATAACATGCTTAAAGTAAGTAAGGTTCCCATACTGCATTTTCCTACCTGTGCTCAATGAATTTTTTTAGTCTCAGAAGTAATTGAGATGTCATCAACAAAAAGTATGTTTTCGCTTATTCAGGAGGGACATCTCAATGATTTTCAGGCCATAATTATTTCATTAACTAAGGCATTAGGGTTAAGTGGCTGATGCCTCTTTAATACATATGTTTAATATCACTAATTTTCAGTTTTAGAAAAGAAAAACAAACTTATAGAGTACTTGAATTTTTATCTATTTAATTAATTTATCTGAGAAAATTTTACCAAGAAATAAATGTTTTTGGCTTATGGAATTTGAGTTAAATTATATGCTTTTCCTATATATTTTCAGTACCTATGAAAATATATCACCTTTCTTGTTGTTAAGGTCTTGCTTCATGAGATGCCACTGGGAATCAACAGTGCCTCATCTCACTTGGCTCTGTCACTAGTTGTATGACATTAGGCACATTATTTTCTCTGAATATCTGTTTTCTCAACTATAACATGAGCATTATATTTCCTGTGTTAAAAATGAGCATGGATTACTTGTATATTTTTTTAAGAGTTACATATTTTTTAAGAGTCAGTAATATATATTTTTTCATTAATTAGGGAAATAACCCCTGCCCTACCACCCTTAGAGAACTGCCATAAGAATTAAATAGGATAGTATATGTACAGTGGGTCTTCCTTGGTGGCTTAGCGGTAAAGAATCTGCCTGCAATGCAGGCGACACGGATTCAGTCCCTGAGTTGGGAAGATCCCCTGGAGAAGGAGATGGCAACCACTCCAGTATTCTTGTCTGGGAAATCCCATGGACAGAGGGGCCTGTGGGCTACAGTCTACAGGGTCACAAAAGAGTTGGACACAACTGAAAAATTTAACAGTGACAACAACAACATTTGTACAATAACACTGAAACCTTACAGAATGCTTGCTGGTGATGATAACAGCAAACGTCTTGGTTGGTGAGAAGCATCGCTTTATTGGGATGGGGGAGAGGAATCATTCTTTATTGTTTTTGCTAAAACATTATTCTTAGCTCACTACTATAGATCCTTTTTGAGCTTACTGAAACATTTTAAATATTGCCTAGAAGAGCCTTCTCTACAATGCAGTTTTGCTTCAAGGATTATTAGAATTGATGTAATAATTTACAGGCAATTTTCTTACCAATTATTTTCTAGCAATGGGGGTAAGTTCCAAGGCTTTATTTCAGTAAGGCATTCTGGGGTGGCTCTGTTGTCTTCACCAGTTTAATAACCATTGCAAGCAATTTTCACTGTCTGCTTTGCAGATGTTGCCGCTAAATCATTTTTAGCCAACCCCTTTTGCTTTTTCAATTTGTCTTTTCCTATTTCTCTCAGGATTTAACCCTGTATGGGAAGAAACCCTGACATTTACAGTACACATGCCAGAAATAGCTTTGGTCCGGTTCCTCGTGTGGGATCATGATCCAATTGGACGAGACTTTGTTGGGCAAAGAACTGTGACCTTCAGCAGCTTGGTGCCTGGTAATTCTGGCTGAACTTTTCTCTCTAGACCATTCCTTGTTCTTTGGAAGATGTGATATGGAATATACATGATACATGGCATATATGATATATAAAGTATGTGTTATATGATAATGTGAGTGTTAATATAACTATTGTAAAGTCAGGTATTTAATTCTATTTCACCCATGGAAAAGTCAAACATGAGTTCAACTAAAAGGTAACTACTTCTCCTCTTTTATCAGGCTACCGGCATGTCTACTTGGAAGGACTGACAGAAGCATCTATATTTGTCCACATAACAATCAATGAAATCTATGGAAAGGTGAGAATGATCACAGGGCTAAAGTCACATGCAACAGTAATATGGTCCCTAACAAAGTTTTTAATTCATTGCATAAAAGGAACGTAAACCTCGACAAAATTTTTTGACAGGAAACTCTAGGAAAGCTAGCCCACGCCATGCTCCATGTGCTCTCCTGCCCTGAGGTCCTCATTCATGTGCTCCTTCCTCTGTTTAGGGGTGTGTACATGTCCCCTCCACCCAGTGGCCCTTGCTGGGCTTAACAGAACTGAGAAAACTATTACTCTCTCAGGCAATCATTTGTTTGACTAAAACAGTAAAGCTGGAGTTACATGTTTGAATTTTATTATGATCCTTAAAAGACTCAGCTGGCTGCAGTTGGAAATGTAGTCTCAGATGTTTGAATTATCTGTACTAACTGGGCTGCAATCCCAGCCAGTTCTAGGCAGGATGCATTCATTCAAGTGTTATGTATGTAACCGGAAACCTAAAAATCATGAATGAATTAAAAGCCACCCACTGAACTTAAAAGGAAGAGACTGTACCAGTGTCTTCTGGCTCTCTCCCAATGACAGTTTCTTCACTGCAGAGCTCACTTGAGGTTTACATATCAATAGGCTCTCGTCTGGTAATGCCAAGTCACTGGGGATTTAATGACTGGAATAATTTTCAGGACTAGATGTGATTTGGAGGGGCTTGGACCCAGGAGTGCTCAGTGCTCTTTATCAGAAAGTCTCTGTGCTTCTGCTTCCTTATCTGTACCCACTTCATAAACAAATACTTTATCTTTAAGCAGCTGCCTGGCACATAGTAAATGCTCAGACATGTCAGCTAATATTAATATTAAAAAGACTACAATCTGACTGGTAGGGAGTGGACCGATTTGCCCTGGAAATAGGAAGTATGTGTTTATTCTCACATCCGTCAGTTGGGAGGGGTGAGGATCCTAATTTTTCTAGGAGTGGTAAAGTTTTATGTCTTCTTGTGTTCAGTCCTAGATTGTGCTGCTTGCTGAGATCTCTCCTCTGGCCTAAACATAACACAAATGTAAATTATCAAAAAGTGATTCTTGAATTTCTTAGGAATGCCAGGTGACCTAAGCAGCATCTCTAGCATTTCACATGCTTGAAGGAAATAATAAAATTCAGAATTTGTTTAAAACTTGAGCCAGAAATAACAGGAAAGATAATGTATTCTGTAGGGCTTGTGTTCTCTCTCCTAAGTAAATGTCCATGTATAGCGTAAGTCATTTATTACCTTCAAGGTGTGTTTGGGTTGAGATGCATAAACCGCAATGTGGTGGTAGTGAACTGAGCAATGAATGACATCTGCAACTAAAAATTCAAAGTGGGAGAAAGGGTTTACAGAGCATATGTGTTGTATCATCTTCTGGTTTTACTTGTGCAACCTTCTTGGATGAGGCCCAATTGTGTTTTGTTGTGCTTTTTCCCCCCTTGCAGTGGAGCCCTTTAATACTCAACCCCAGTTACACTATATTGCACTTTCTAGGAGCTACAAAGGTAGTTTCTCAGCATGGCATTTGGTTCTGGCTGGTGCGTTTCTGTCAGTGGTCATGGCGGCATGCTCTCTCACATCGCTCCATCATCCTGCTTACCACTTTGAAACTTGCGTCTGTTGCTTTAAGGCGGCTCGAGTTCATAACAGTCTGTTCACTGTGGAAACTCTTCCTACCACCTTGTCCTACCTTCTTTGGGCAGGAAACTCGTGGGCAAGCTTGATTGTGAAAATGGGAGGCTGCCTTCCTCCCAAAGTCAGGTTGATGAGACATGCATGACATCGTGCAAGCGTGCTGTGTGCTGCCGTTTTCTTGGTTTGAATATTCTTCAGTGGCTGTGAGATTTCATTTTCTATCCATTTTTCATGCAGCTGTTACTTGAGAGGCAAGCGGTTGACACAGTGGTATTTGCTTAACTTCTGCTTGGTCCTTTTGTGTCTTCAGAACAGACAGCTCCAAGGTTTGAAGGGGCTGTTCAATAAGAATCCCAGACACAATTCTTCAGAAAACACTTGCCATTACATTCGGAAACGATCAATTGGAGACAAGATTCTGCGACGCACAGCCAGCGCTCCAGCCAAAGGCAGAAAAAAGAGCAAAATGGGTTTCCAAGAAATGGTAGAAATGAAGGATTCTGTTTCTGAGGCTGCAAGAGATCAAGATGGGGTCCTGAGAAGGACCACGCGGAGTTTGCAAGCGCGCCCCGTCTCTATGCCTGTTGACAGAAGTCTTCTTGGGGCTCTGTCGCTGCCTGTATCTGAAACCGCAAAAGACACTGAAGGAAAGGAAAGCTCTCAGGGTAAGATGCTTTAAGTTTCTCTAAGAATACACCATTATAAGACACATTTTGGTGTCCCTAATTACCACGATCACATGGTTGGCATTTTGTAGTCAAAGTAAAATATTCTGAAAAATAGGTAATTACATTACAGTGTTACCTTTTAGACCAGATTTTAAACTTTGGTGAGAGGGTTCTGGAAGAGCAATTTCCTAGTCACCTACAGCCTTAAAATAACATTGGCATCTGAAGTTGACATTGGGGGGCCGGAGGTGATGGTGGAGAGCGCATGGGTCTATGAGGTACAACAGAGGGCGGTGAAACCGGCAAAATATGAGCAGAGAGCATGGTTTTCTTAGTGGTTACCATAGTTACTGATTTTCTGAGGAGGAATAGAATTATATTGACTTTTCTGAGGTGTAGTTTAGTTGTATTTCTTTCTCACTATGCAACATGTTTCCACAATTGGAAATGTTTATGGAGAAAGAGGAAATGCCAGCTGTTAAAGTAAGCCACTTTCTTCACTTGAGAAATCTCTGCTTCCTCAAGAGGGAGCTTATTTGATGTTTTCCTGTGGCCTGTTTCCCTCCCCTGGATGTGGGCAGGGAAGGAAGCATGTCTGTAGCTCCTGTCCAGTTATAAACTCCTCAGGCACAGGGGCCAAGTGTTACCTATCTTTTCCTCTAATTTGAGCATAATGGTTCACTTATATCGAGAACTTGATAAAGAGTGGTATCTGTTTTATGCGGTACCGAAAAGCTCTGTCCTTGTATCAGTGACTCCTCCCTCACCCTATTTTAGATAATTCAACTGCCAAAACTGTATGCATTTGATGTCTCTGCAACATATAAGTTTTAATTAAATCAGAATCACCTCAGACAGTAGAAAGTGATCCCTGTTTCTTTTAGCAAACTTCTTTCATCATGCAGTCTAATTTCAGTGATCTCTTTTCTCATGAATACCACTTAGTATTGGTTTTTATTGTCAGATATGATAGGAGGACAAATCAATTTTTCAATGGCCTCTTTGAAGGAGAAAAGGGGAGTTTAATGTTTGAAATGTTGCTAAGAGTAGTACTGGAGAAGAGATGAAATACATGCTTTAAAATTTATTTTAAAACTCCACTTTGGGGGAAGTAAACTATAAATAAATATAAACTCCATTTTGGGAGGGAAATAAAGCAAAAAATGGTAATAATTAATCCTATTACAACCACAGTTAAGATGCTAATACTATTTAGGGGAGTTAGAAAGCAATAGTGATATTTCTTTCCTGCATTTAAAAAAACAGGAACTTTATATAAGTTATTCATATATATATAGCATAATATATTTAGTAATATATAAATATAAAACTTGTAAATATAGAGCAACACAGAACCATGCAATGATTCAAGTTACCATGTAGAAGAAACATTAAGTGGAAAAAAATCAGAATACAAAATTGTATACATAATTTTATAAAAGCTTACAGTGTCTATCTGAGTGGTAACATCATGTAATATTTATATTTTTCCTTATAATTTTTGGGTTAATCAAGTTTTTATGATGATTTTTTTAGATCTTTTATAGTTAATAAGTTAAACATATTCTTTTTTAATTTTCATAACTGAAAGCATAAAATGCTATTAAAATAATGTGATTAAGAATATTAGCACACCTAATATTATCTTAACACTATACTAAACAGGATGGGGTACCCTGAATTAATTTAAATGATGTATTTTTAAAAAGTTTTCCTTCTTGTGCCTAAGATCTTGCTGCCTCTTTTAGGGGACAATGAAATATTAAATTTATGTATTTAAACGCCAAAAAATATGATCAATGGGAAATTAGATATTAGCAATGGCATAGAATTGGTGACCAAGTCTTTATTTTTACATTTTAAAGTCAACAGATATTGATATTCTAATGCATTTATTGCACTTCCAATTTGTTTTAGAAATTAATTGGTCAAATTAAGTCTTTTGCCAAAATGTTTTTCAAAGTGATTTGTGGGTTTTTTTGTTTGTTTTTTAACTAGCACATGTATGACTTTGAAAGCTTACAGTATCTTGCTTACAGGTACCACAATACTTTGTTTAACAGAGCTGTCTTGTTCTGTTTTTATTGCCATGCTTCTGTGTAGTACAAATCTGAATAGGAAACAACTTAAGGTAATTTTCACTGTAAAAGTATGGTAACTCATTGACATTTTTTTTTTACAATGAATATTACATCCTTAGCTGATGTAATAGCTATTCAAAGGGAGGCTCCAGTGAAACTATATAAATATATTTTACCATTTATCCATCACACAGACACTTTGTTGCAAATCTATGCAATCCATGATTCTGTCACAATGTAACAGATTTACATTTTCCATTTGTCTGTCTGAAGGCAAACATGAGTGTTTGCAGGTCCTACATAAAGTGATATATGTCACTTAAAATATTGTTTGTTTCATTCAGCAGAAGATAAGGATGCCAGAAAAGATGGGAAGGCAAGTGTAAAAGACCAGCATTTTCCAAATTTCAACAAAAAGTTATCCTCTTCCTCCAGTGCTCTCACCCACAAAGACATCAGCCAAGGGAACTCTGCTGTTTCTACTGCCAACTTGTCAATCACAGAACAGTTAGTGCCAGGTCCAAAGGATGGGAGAACCAAATCAAACGTGTTAAGTGATTGCTGGGAACATCAGTGCCTCAGCAGATCCCTCTCTCCAAGGCAGCATTTGGCTTGTGATCCTGCAGTTAGCCCATCAAAAGATCTATGTGGTGTGAAAACCAAGGAAAATGGGAATGCTGGGGGCTTCGTGGTAGGGAAAAGCACGTTGTCAGGAAGCATCCTTTCTCAAAGCAATCTGGAGATTAAGAAGCTGGAAGGTAACTGGGATAAGGGCAGAGCTGCAACATCCTTTTCTTTGTCAGACGTCTCTACACTCTGTTCTGATGCACCCGACTTACATTCCACTGCAATTCTCCAGGAGAGTGAAATTTCCCACCTTATTGACAATGTCAGTTTAACAATTGAGAATGAGCCTGGCAGTTCCATCTCGGCACTGATTGGCCAGTTTGATGAGACCAGTGACCAGGCTAACCCTACAGTTGTTTCTCATCTTCAGAGCCCTAGTGTGATGTCGGGCCATCCTCCTGTGCCCACCAAGGACCTAAAAATGCCCTTCAAGCCTGGCTTTTCCAATGGAAAACCCAAGTCATCCTTCCCGTGCTCATCTCCTGAGCAGATTGCATTCTCTGGACACGAGACCTGTGAATGTTCAACACACACAGCTGTTGTTGAAACTGTCTGCACTCCTGTCTCTAAAACTAAACCAGACAATGACCTTTCTGGGAAGGCCATGACTGGGGCCATAGAAAACAACCTGCCTCGGTCCTCTAGTACTTCTCACTGCTGGTTACCAGAAAGTTCCACCCATGGAAAAGACTGGGAAGTCCTGAAAAACCCCAGCCCTGCCACTTCCACTGACTTGACACTGGAAGATGTAATAGCTGCTCCTACTCTCAGTTTAAATTCTGGGGAGAGCAGTCTCGTAGAAATGGATGGAGACTCAGAAAACCTGTCCCTAACAACCTATGAATATAGGAGAGAGGGCACAAGTCACCTCACTTCTCCTTTAAAAGTGAAATACAGTCCAGATGCAGTGGAACATTTTCAAAGAGGCTTGAGAAATGGCTACTGTAAAGAGACTCTCCACCCTTCTGTCTCTGAAATATTCAACAATACTCAAGAAGTCAAAAATCAAAATATTTCTTGTCTAGCCTATCAGGGTGCTGGGTTTATGCATAACCACTTCTCAAATTCAGATGCAAAAACGAACCAGACCTCCGGGCCCCTGCCTTGTGCTCATGACTTGCATGCCCCTGCCCCGGAGCAGTCCACACACTCTGCTCTGAAGCTGTCCAGTCCTTGCAAATCCAAAAGTCTGGGGGACTTAACATCAGAGGACATTGCCTGTAATTTTGAAAGCAAGTACCAGTGTATTAGTAAGAGCTTCGTTACCACTGGCATCAGAGACAAGAAGGGTATGACTGTAAAAACAAAGTCGTTAGAGCCTATGGATGCCCTGACCGAGCAACTGCGGAAACTTGTGTCCTTTGACCAAGAAGATGGCTGCCAAGTGCTGTACTCCAAGCAAGAGGCCAATCAATTCCCCAGGGCCTTGGTCAGAAAGTTGTCATCCAGAAGTCAGAGCAGAGTGCGCAATATTGCCAGTCGTGCCAAGGAGAAGCAGGAAGCCAACAGGCAGAAGAGTGTGAACCCCAGCACTGTGGGAGGAGTGGTTCTTCGAAGCAAGCCGTGTGCGCCGGCGCCCACGGGNTCCAAGGCAGCATTTGGCTTGTGATCCTGCAGTTAGCCCATCAAAAGATCTATGTGGTGTGAAAACCAAGGAAAATGGGAATGCTGGGGGCTTCGTGGTAGGGAAAAGCACGTTGTCAGGAAGCATCCTTTCTCAAAGCAATCTGGAGATTAAGAAGCTGGAAGGTAACTGGGATAAGGGCAGAGCTGCAACATCCTTTTCTTTGTCAGACGTCTCTACACTCTGTTCTGATGCACCCGACTTACATTCCACTGCAATTCTCCAGGAGAGTGAAATTTCCCACCTTATTGACAATGTCAGTTTAACAATTGAGAATGAGCCTGGCAGTTCCATCTCGGCACTGATTGGCCAGTTTGATGAGACCAGTGACCAGGCTAACCCTACAGTTGTTTCTCATCTTCAGAGCCCTAGTGTGATGTCGGGCCATCCTCCTGTGCCCACCAAGGACCTAAAAATGCCCTTCAAGCCTGGCTTTTCCAATGGAAAACCCAAGTCATCCTTCCCGTGCTCATCTCCTGAGCAGATTGCATTCTCTGGACACGAGACCTGTGAATGTTCAACACACACAGCTGTTGTTGAAACTGTCTGCACTCCTGTCTCTAAAACTAAACCAGACAATGACCTTTCTGGGAAGGCCATGACTGGGGCCATAGAAAACAACCTGCCTCGGTCCTCTAGTACTTCTCACTGCTGGTTACCAGAAAGTTCCACCCATGGAAAAGACTGGGAAGTCCTGAAGAACCCCAGCCCTGCCACTTCCACTGACTTGACACTGGAAGATGTAATAGCTGCTCCTACTCTCAGTTTAAATTCTGGGGAGAGCAGTCTCGTAGAAATGGATGGAGACTCAGAAAACCTGTCCCTAACAACCTATGAATATAGGAGAGAGGGCACAAGTCACCTCACTTCTCCTTTAAAAGTGAAATACAGTCCAGATGCAGTGGAACATTTTCAAAGAGGCTTGAGAAATGGCTACTGTAAAGAGACTCTCCACCCTTCTGTCTCTGAAATATTCAACAATACTCAAGAAGTCAAAAATCAAAATATTTCTTGTCTAGCCTATCAGGGTGCTGGGTTTATGCATAACCACTTCTCAAATTCAGATGCAAAAACGAACCAGACCTCCGGGCCCCTGCCTTGTGCTCATGACTTGCATGCCCCTGCCCCGGAGCAGTCCACACACTCTGCTCTGAAGCTGTCCAGTCCTTGCAAATCCAAAAGTCTGGGGGACTTAACATCAGAGGACATTGCCTGTAATTTTGAAAGCAAGTACCAGTGTATTAGTAAGAGCTTCGTTACCACTGGCATCAGAGACAAGAAGGGTATGACTGTAAAAACAAAGTCGTTAGAGCCTATGGATGCCCTGACCGAGCAACTGCGGAAACTTGTGTCCTTTGACCAAGAAGATGGCTGCCAAGTGCTGTACTCCAAGCAAGAGGCCAATCAATTCCCCAGGGCCTTGGTCAGAAAGTTGTCATCCAGAAGTCAGAGCAGAGTGCGCAATATTGCCAGTCGTGCCAAGGAGAAGCAGGAAGCCAACAGGCAGAAGAGTGTGAACCCCAGCACTGTGGGAGGAGTGGTTCTTCGAAGCAAGCCGTGTGCGCCGGCGCCCACGGGGAACCGACACTCCACCGGCTCCTACATCGCCGGCTACCTGCGGAGCGCCAAGGGCGGCAGCACGGAGTGCCGCGGCATCCCCGAGGGCGCATGCGCAGCCCTGCGCTCCGGCCACGCCGACAGGTTCTGTTCGCATCATTCTGTTCTGCAGACCGAACCCAGCAGTGATGATAAACCAGAAATTTATTTTCTTTTGAGACTGTGAATTACATAAAGCTGCATTTTCGCTGTTAATAAGATATTCTGTAGAATGTCTGCGTTTTCAGGAAATATGGTCCTTGGCTTTGAGATGATTTTAAGATGTATTTTAAAACTCGTATTACAGCTTCCTTTTGACTCCTTGTGTTCTTTTTGCATTTGTATATAGACCCGGGTGACATTTCCTGTGTGCCTCTGATCCTCCCTCCCTGAGGTGTGAACTCTATTGGTATGATATAGGTGCATGCCCTAGATGTGAAACTTCTCAGCAGTTGGGGTTCTATGTTTCACCAAGACGCTCTTTACTCTGTGCTCTCCGCTCACGGTCACAAATGTAGTCATTTTTACTCTCTGCTAAGAGATTTTTACAAAGGACAAAGGGATGAATTCTTTATTTTAAAGCCATTACCATCTTTCCTAGTTTTCCTTCTTTATCGAGAAGTTCAGATGCATTTTTATAACTCAGTTAAAAGAAGATTTAAAAAGTTACCTACCTTACCTTTCAAGATTTCTCTACCCCACCCAGAAGGAGAGTTCAGAGGAAATGGGTAGCGGCCCTCCCCCAACCACCATACCCTCTCATTTTAGACCCGGGTGTGAGGGTCTGAGGAATAAAGCAAACTTCTGTATATAAGGACAAAATTGTTTGTTTTACATAAATTTTGTTACATATTTTTGCTAATGGCTTTGTATGTAACAGGAACACAGTTGCCAAGCTATTTGTTGTATTTTTGAATTTTCTGATTAAATTATAGGCTGCAAATAATGGCTTTCAGGATGAAGGACTTCCAGCAGATGCTAACAATGCCAGTAGCACAAATTGAAAACGTCCCAAAGCTTTCAAGACAAAAAAAAATATTTTCTCATGCTAAAACCCAAGTGAATATAGATAATTAGAAGAAACCCTTTCCCTTCAGGGAGCCAAGTAACTCTATTTTAGTACCAACATACATTATTTTCACTGTGAATCCATTTTTTATTGCATGTTCAGATGTCCCTCTTTGCTTTTTTGTAATGTTAACTGCAATGATGTTCTTCTTGGAATTCATGAAAATATAATTAAAGAAGATTTTTAAACACTTGGTGATTTTTTTTTTTTCCCAAACTGAAATTCATGTGATGACTGTTGAGTAGGGAACCCAGAGCTCTTGGAAATATTTGCCTTTTCATCTCTTTGCAATAGAAGAGATCACTTCTATGGGGACAGTTTTAAGCAGCATTTTATGTCCTTGAGTATTTTCACTCTGCTTTCAAGACCGTATTTGCAAGGTGACTTGAGAAGAAGTGGAAATGTAATGAGTTGCTTTGCATTTGGTGATGATGTTGCAAGTTTAAAAATCCTTCCCAAATCTTGCCCATGGCAGGAGTGGAGTTGGTAAGCCTCAATGCCGGCAAGAGGCTGTGTTTGAGAAATTAGACCACCTGAAGCTTTGCAGTGTGGGGGAGGCTGGAGCGGAAAGCAGTTGGATCCTGCTTTCTCTCATCAGCCTGCTGCCGCAGAACCTGGATCCTGTGCTTCACCACCTCGATGGTGGTGATCCCAGCCAGGTGCCCACCCAACTCCTGCTCACCTTCAGTTCCTGCCACCGCCTCTTGGCACTGCAGCTGCTTCTCACTCTTAAGCCAGGACTCCATGAAGTCCCTGCTTCTGGAATCGTGTACAGGATCTGAGCCTACCAGCATGGCCACTTTGCTCATTAGTCCATTGCGCAAGCAGTGAATCTAGCAAGGAGAGAAACTGACCGACACTCAGAAAATAGGTCATTCTGTCTCCCTGGTTATTGAAAGTCTCTTTCTGGCTACACCTATTCTTTCAGAGTCACTCCTGAGAGACTGTAATGTGGCCGTGATCACAAACTGTCTTTGACTTGAGTTCAGAATATTTCTTTCTCCATCAGTTGGTTATCAGGAATAGGTGTGGCTGAGAGAGTGGCATTGATGCAACAGAGGCAGGTGATATNAGAAGATTTTTAAACACTTGGTGATTTTTTTTTTTTCCCAAACTGAAATTCATGTGATGACTGTTGAGTAGGGAACCCAGAGCTCTTGGAAATATTTGCCTTTTCATCTCTTTGCAATAGAAGAGATCACTTCTATGGGGACAGTTTTAAGCAGCATTTTATGTCCTTGAGTATTTTCACTCTGCTTTCAAGACCGTATTTGCAAGGTGACTTGAGAAGAAGTGGAAATGTAATGAGTTGCTTTGCATTTGGTGATGATGTTGCAAGTTTAAAAATCCTTCCCAAATCTTGCCCATGGCAGGAGTGGAGTTGGTAAGCCTCAATGCCGGCAAGAGGCTGTGTTTGAGAAATTAGACCACCTGAAGCTTTGCAGTGTGGGGGAGGCTGGAGCGGAAAGCAGTTGGATCCTGCTTTCTCTCATCAGCCTGCTGCCGCAGAACCTGGATCCTGTGCTTCACCACCTCGATGGTGGTGATCCCAGCCAGGTGCCCACCCAACTCCTGCTCACCTTCAGTTCCTGCCACCGCCTCTTGGCACTGCAGCTGCTTCTCACTCTTAAGCCAGGACTCCATGGAGTCCCTGCTTCTGGAATCGTGTACAGGATCTGAGCCTACCAGCATGGCCACTTTGCTCATTAGTCCATTGCGCAAGCAGTGAATCTAGCAAGGAGAGAAACTGACCGACACTCGGAAAATAGGTCATTCTGTCTCCCTGGTTATTGAAAGTCTCTTTCTGGCTACACCTATTCTTTCAGAGTCACTCCTGAGAGACTGTAATGTGGCCGTGATCACAAACTGTCTTTGACTTGAGTTCAGAATATTTCTTTCTCCATCAATTGGTTATCAGGAATAGGTGTGGCTGAGAGAGTGGCATTGATGCAACAGAGGCAGGTGATATGGAGATCACGGCCAGCAGTCATATTTTCTGCATCTTCTTCAGTGCTTGAGTCGGAGAAGGCAATGGCACCCCATTCCAGTACCCTTGCCTGGAAAATCCCATGGACAGAGGAGCCTGGTAAGCTGCAGTCCATGGGGTCGCTAAGAGTCAGACACGACTGAGTGACTTCACTTTCCCTTTTCCCTTTCATGCACTGGAGAAGGAAATGGCAACCCACTCCAGTGTTCTTGCCTGGAGAATCCCATGGACAGGGGAGCCTGGTGGGCTGCCGACTATGGGGTCGCACAGAGTCGGACACGACTGAAGCGACTTAGCAGCAGTGGCAACAGCACCTGAGTCTTCCTAAGTGTACTGTTTCTTTCATGTAATAGTTCGTTTTTGTCCACTCAACCCTTTTCTGGGAGTTTCTGTTAACACTGAGCTCATGATGGGCAGCGCCAGCTGCACAGTTACTCGATGTGCCATTGTTAGGCTCTCTCGCTTTACTTCAGAGGGTATGGCCCTTCCTAATCCAGACCACTGGACCTCTGGAAATTTTACTGATGTCGCAAGCCCCTTGATCATCAAGGACTTGCTGCCTTCCCTCTGACACATTTGTGTTTTAATAGGACATTTAAATTACTTGACCTGTTCTCCTTATTAGGTCCAATTAGTAAAATGTCAATCAGTGTAGAAGCCTGGCACAATGCACTGAAGAAAAGCGAGATGATGGAGATCAGTATAGACTAGACCCTGACAGACAGCAGAAAATTGATCCAGACCTAGAGCGAGACAGTGAAGACTTACTGCTGTCCTTGCAACATGAAGATGAACCGCTTTTGATCCTCTTTCGACGAGAATCAGACATAGAGCATTCAGCAAAACAATAGTCACAAATGAAGTGCCAGAGGTTGAGGTGATTTCCTCCCATAAAATTCCTATCTAGTGTAGAAGCTGTAACTGGAATAGTATTTTGAATTTATAGTAGTCCACTGGCACCCACCATGATCAGCATGGTTTTGGAGGGAAGGGCTGGTAGGTGAAATGAACAGATATATTATGGGAATCACCATCACTGAATCTTTTAAGTCTTTTGGTACTGATTTCTGTAATTTGTCCTGGCAGATATGGCTTCTAATTTTACTGTCTTGGCCTGGATGGAAGGTGCATTGTACCTTTTAAAATCATAATATTCCTTAATTCATAGGTCAGGAAACTAAGGGCCAACTTCTAAGTGTATCTATCCCATTAGGCATTCAGAGACTAGAGACAGAGCAACAGAGTGGGTCCTTGGAACTACTGGATCCATTGCAAGATGAACCCCCACACCATTTACAATCTTGTGTCAGTAAGTCTCCCTTTTAATTGGAAGACCATGGTGGTGGTGTGGGCTCTCTAATATCGTCAGCTGTGATCTCATTCTAACCATCCTCAAGATGTCTAGGACTTCCCTGGTTGTCCAGTGGTTAAGAATCTGCACTTTCATTGCAGCAGGCACTGGTTCAATCTTTAACTGGGGAACAAAGGTCCTGCCTGGTGCAGCAAAATAGAAAAAAAAAAAAAAAAAAAAGATTTCTGGGAATTCCCTTTTCTGTAGTGCACAATTACTCTGGCAAGTTTGAGGAAAGGTTGGAGAGAAACTTGCCATGTTCTGGTGGCATTGTGGGAACCCAACATTCCCTTTAATCAATGGGCTCTGGCTCTGTGAACTGACTTAGATCTAGTAACTGAAGACTGCAGTTTTCCATCAGTGTCTGACAGCAGCATTAGGATCATCAGTTTTCAATTCTTTTTGGTTGTATACATCAAACAAAAGACGAGTCAGCAGTCTTCAAACTTTAGCATACACCCAAATTACCTAGAGGATTCGTTCAAACATAGATTGTTGGCCCATATCCCCGAAATCTCTGCATTAGTAGATCTGGAGTGGGGCTTGAGAATTTTCATTTCAAAGAAGTTTCTAGGTGATGTTAAAGCTGCTGATCTTAGGACCACTGAGAGCACTGTAACTAGTACTCTTAGATGGTGGTTTGACTGCGTTACCTTTGGAAAAACCATCATCAGTTAGAGGTAATAATCACTTTGGGCCAAGGCACTTTGCCATTCTGGCCAACTACTTCAATTCAGTCCAGTTCAGTCGCTCAGTCGTGTCCGACTCTTTGCCACCCCATGAATTGCAGTACGCCAGGCCTCCCTGTTCATCACCATCTCCCGGAGTTCACTCAGACTCACGTCCATTGAGTCCGTGATGCCATCCAGCCATCTCATCCTCGGTCGTCCCCTTCTCCTCCTGCCCCCAGTCCCTCCCAGCATCAGTGTCTTTTCCAATGAGTCAACTCTTCTCATGAGGTGGCCAAAGTACTGGAGTTTCAGCTTTAGCATCATTCCTTCCAAAGAAATCTCAGGGACTTAGTATGGTAATCATATCCCCCTGGCTTCTGCCTTTCCAGAATCCCATTATCTCCTTTGATAGAGAGCCCTGTGCTCTGCCAGGATCTTCCACCGCCAATCTACCTGAAGAAGAAAACCAACAGTGAGTTCTCAGTGATGTTTGCTTTCCCACACAGGTGGCATGTTCCCTCCTAGAGAATACACTCAGATGGTGGGTTTGCATGTCTTTATTCTAATATTCTCTTTTTCCCGAGCCTTCTGATTCCTTTCTTACTACTCTGCCAAGTAAGTTCCCACAAATTCACCTCAACTTACTGAGCCATTGTGAATCCAGGCTTAATGGAGTCATCTTAGCTAACTATTAGGACTGGTAGACATTAAATTTTACTAGGGCATTACTAAGACTTGCTGGACTTTAAATTCCAACTTATGAATGAGTTGCCCATTTCAACAAATCTCTCCTGTTCAGTGGCATGTTCCAGGTCCACTTGAGGGTCCAACACCCTCAAGATCTACTGCCACAGATGTTTCTCTGGTTCTTGCTTGATGTGTTCATGATATGGTTTTACTCCCTGCCTTAAAAGCATCTATGGCTTTCACAAAATGCCTTAAAATGACAGTTACTGGCCAGAACCTATCTAGGATTTCAGTGCCATCATAAGTAGCCAACCACTACAGAAGTATTAAAATTATCATTACCCCCCAATTTATTTAGTTGTTAGAGCTGCTTGATATCCCCAATCTTACCCTAAGCCTCCACTCATCCCAATGAACCCCAAGTGAGAGCATTAGTAATTCACATGCCACAGCATGCCACCTGCTGTTACTACCCTACTTCTGGTACAGTTGTCTCCGGCTGGGGTTCTTAGAGAAGACTGTCAGAGGGGATGGCTTTTGTGCTAATGTTTTATTGAGGCCCAGTCCTAGGGAAGTTAGAGTGAGAAGAAAAGGAAAGAGAGGCGAGGAAGTAGGGAAAGAACTATGAAGAGGAGTATAGCAGGCTGGCTGGGATGTCAGCACAAACATAGCTGGTTGCCTTACCTTGTGAGACAAGTTCAAAGAGGCCAAACAAAATGACTGCCCTTCAGAACAGCCCTGGAGGGGAAGGAAAGCCTGCTGTCTGCTGACTGTTTTCTGTTTCTTGCCTTTGTGTGTTGAATTCTGCCTCCTTGGAGTGTTAACTTTCTCACCTCTCCAGCTATGTTACCCAGCCTCTACCAGCTTCCCTGAGGAAGCCAGAGCTCTGTGGGTCTCCTCTGGCAAGTGTTCAGATGTGGTCGTTTCTACTTGTCAGTAGGAGCTGTGTGTGGAAACCTGCTGGTTCATGGTAGTGGCAGAGGCCCTAATAGTTGGGATGTAAAACTGTGAATCAGGTGTGATCTGTGGCTGGGGTTGTGGGGCTGGGATGCAAGGGAGACAGCCATGGTGGGGTGCTGGCAGGGCCAAGCAGGGTTCATGTATAAACTGGCTTTTCCTCAGCCAGTTGGTATAGGTGTCTGGTCATTTGAACACCTATCAAAGGTGTACGTGATTGTGTGCTAAGTTGCTTCAGTCGTGTCTGACTCTTTGTGACCCTATGGACTGTAGCCCACCAGGCTACTCTGTCCAGGGGATTCTCCAGGCAAGAATACTAGAGTGGGTTGCCATGTCCTCCTCATCAAATGTCTACTGATGAGCAATTTCAATACTGAGACCTAGAAATTAAAAAGAAAAAAAGGATTTAGCCAAATTCCTTGACCTTGTGAGGTTTACAAAATATTCTGTGAAACAGACAAAAAAGTAGATAAAGGAACACAGTGGGCTAAATGGAGTGTTACATACAAACATGGGGGTAAGCAAGGTGCACAGAAAGGGGCAGCTAGTTTGGTTTGCGGGAACAGTCAGAAAATTTCTTGGAGGCAGGACCAATTTGAAAGACACACAACCTGTATCTCAGGTTCTAACACTCAGAAGTGTTCATGCTTGGGGTTTAATGCTGTGTGGTCATCCTATAGCTTTATCTTTGATATGTGTGTTTTGTATGAAGGACAATGGGGCACATGCCCAGGGCTTGGAGCCCCAGCTCAGTGCAGTCCCACCTGCTGCCTCCCTGTCTTCCCAGGATGGGTTTTCAGCAGTCTGCCCTCGGCTGATGGAGCTAGGGAGCAGTGAGCCTGGCAGGGAGAGGCCTGCACACTGTCGTCGCCCTCCATCCCCAGCAGAGACCAGGCATGGGGGCAAGGAGAGTCAAGGCTGGGCTTGTGCTCCACTGTGTCTGGGGCAAGATGGCATTTGTTCTCAGCCTGGGTTGGCAGTTCCATAGTGTTTTGTCTAGGCATCTCATGGGGGCCTCTCTTTTACCCTCAATGACGTTCCAAATATGTCCTGTGCAGAGGCTCCAGTTCCTTAGCTTGGGGTGGCCAAATGTGTGATGAGTGAATGAATAATCCACTTTTTCATTTTGCACTGGGCTCAGAAAATTATGCGATCAGCGTGCTTGAGGGTGATGATGCTGGAACTGTTTCTTGAAGGATAAATGGGAATTTTCCTGATATAAAGGGCAAGGAAGGGGCTGAAAGAGTCTCCTAAAAAGAGGGAACAACATGAACAAGTGTGTGAAGCATAAAATTGTACCACACATAGATACACAGAGTTGCAAATGCTTCTTCTTTTTTTTTTTTTTCTTTTTTTTGAACACCTTGGTGGATGGTGTTCCATCCCCTGAGAAGGGAAGGTGAAGGCATGCATGGGTGAGGGGAGAGCTCTCTCTTGGCCACTTTAATCTGAGATTCCTGTTAGATGTAGATGTCAAGCTGACAGTGTCTGGAGTGACAGGCAGAGCTCAGGGTATGGGTTTGGGAATCTGGCAGAGGTGACTGAAAGCCATGGGATGGGTGAGGTTGCCCAGGTAGAGAAAGTAGATAGAGCACAGAAGGGGATCAGGGATACCCTTATTTTAGATGATGGGGAAAACAGGAGGACCCAGAAAAGGAGATGGGGAGCATCCGATACAGGAGGAAGAAACTTAGGAGAATGGCATGGGAGATGATGATGAAAGTGCTTTAAGAAGGAAGTCTGTACCTAGTTTGAAAATTTTAAGTAAATACTGGACGGTCAAGATACTTCACATAAAAATGTAGGTTTTCGGTCTTTCACGAACATTCGGCAAGTCTGAAATCACAGGACTCACAGTCTCCTTGGTAAAAACCAGCTACCGGCCGCTGGAGCCGAGCTCATCAGTGCGCATGCGCCGTGCATCTTCGCAGTCTCCCACCCACTGCCTCTTGTCTCCCTGACTATCAGCATTTGTCAGTCTGGATTTATCATCATGCTTACATTACTGAAAGTCCCACAGGAGAGGGACTGTCTCCCCATCAAGGCCAGGAAAATAAAAGATAGCCCCAAAGAGCTGCGTGTTTTAAAAGCAAAGTTGGAGAGAGCATATTTCTGTGAGGAAGTGACGAATAGTCTATGTGTTTAATAAGAAAATGAAGCCTCTTCAAAAGAAACAGCTCTGTTTTACTCGGTTATAATCCACTACCTCCATGTCTTCTGCAGGCTTTTGAGGTGACCCTATTTTAAATTCATTTGCAAATTCTGTTTCCAGAAAGAAATATTTCTCAAATGGTTCATCATGTCATTTTTCCTATTTAATTAAGCTCAGTGAGTCCTGTTGGTGTCTCTGTTGTCTGAACACGGAATATATGAACTGACTGAGGATGTTTTTCAAGTCTAAATTCACGCTTGGGAGCATTTTCCCACTGTCCTTTGCTGGCTCTCCTCCCAGCTGCCAATTCGGAGCCTAGAGGTATGTGTGCCAAGGCCTGACATCACCAGTTCAAATCCTACCCCATAGATCATTTTCTAATCAACAAGGCAGTGTCTGTATGGCAGGAGGAGTGCACCCTGGTCCCTTCAAGAGCCCAGGCTGGTACGGAGCTACAGGGAGCCTCAGTGCTGGGATGAGGGTTGTGGGCTTTACATCCTGTGGTCTGAGCCTTCTTGTCACCCTTTCCCCCGTTTCATCTCTTGCCACACATGCCTAGTGCATCACCTCCTGGTGACAGGGAGATTCCAACCCTGAGCTCTGATCATATTAAGGCATAAGACTGTATTGTAAATTAGAAGTTTCATCTCCCAGGAGAAGGGAAAACCAGTCCGTTCAGTTAAGTCTTTTGCAAATTCACAGCAGTGGTTAAAAGTTTGTGATTAGAAACTTTATCTCTGGGCCAAACTGCTTGCATTCAAATTTCATTTTTGCCCCGTGTACATTTTACCATTATCTATAAAATGGGAATAATAGTAGACTAATCTCATATGTTGTGAGGATTATGTGAATTGACACGTAAAGTCCTTGATGAATAGTGGTTGGTATTTGGTAAATGTTCAAATTTTTGCTGCTGTACTATAATTATCATCATGCTGATTGTTACCTTATGGCATACTGTTTGATCTTTCCACTTAGTTATTATGTAACCACTGAGTTGATCAATTTCTTTCTCCCTGAAGTACAATCCATGTTTTGGCGGGGGTGGGGAGCAGAATTTTCTAACTTATACACAATTCTATATATCATCCTTTCCTACTGACAGAGACGGTGAGAAATTTCTCTTTATAGTTTAGAGACACATGCATGCTTAGTAGAAGAAATTGAATATATTCGCCTATAAATATATACAATTTCTAAACAGAAATAGTCAAGGAGGGAAATCACTCAGATGTCAAAATTCTTTACTTGTGTCCAGTCTCATTTTTCTTAAATCTTCCAAACCCCTCTTCAATCAGTTCTCTACTCTGAATTCCTTTCCATTCATGTGTTGAATAAGTGGTCATTTTGCCTTGTTCTTCATGCTGTTTCATGATTTTTTTTTTTACATCATTTCATTTCCATTTTGCTTTTCACAGTGATACCACAGAGAGTTTTGAACACAGTATGATTTCAGAGAGCTTAATCAATATCCTGATTTTTTTTTCCAGTTACTCCTTCAGTATATTCTCTATCTCCAGTTGCTATTTCAATGCATGTTTGTATAATTCACTTTAAATTATGCTTTGAATTTATTTCTTATTTTGGAATTTTTCATTTTGAGATTAGATAAGACTTACAAAATTGTTGTAAAAATAGCACAAAGAATTCCTGCATACACTTCACCCAGCTTCCCAAAATGTTAACGTCTCACATAACCATAATATAACGATCAGAAACAGGAAGTTAATATTGATATGGTATGCTATTAGCTAATCTATAGTCTTATTCAAATTTTATTAGCTGTCCCACGAATGACCTTTTGTGGGGACGAGATTCCAATCGGGATCCCACATTGCATTCAGTTGCCCTGTCTTCCTGGTCTCCCCCATCTGAAGTTCCTTAGCCTTTGTCTGTCTTTCATGGCCTTGACACTTTTGAAGAGTACTGGCCAGTTATTTTGTAGAATGTTCCTCTGCTTTGGTCTGTTTGATATTTTCAGACATACTTTTTCTCTATGAGTTCTCATGTTCAGGTATGTAAGATTTATGTAATTAAACAAGGTTTCTCTATGACTTTAGCATTATAGATTTCTTTACATAGAAACCCCTAAAGAACTTTTTATTCTTAAAAATGTCTTGAAAGGTTCTACTCCCTATAATGGGAACTGAATAGTCACCTGTGTGTGGTAAGTTGCTCAGTCATGTCTGACTCTGTGTGAACCTAAGGACTGTAGCCCATCAGGCTCCTTTGTCCATGGGATTCTCCAGGCAAGAACAATGGAGTGGGTTGCCATGCCCTCCTCCAGGGGAGCTTCTCGATCTCCGGATTCAACCAGAGTCTCTTAAAGTCTCCTATACTGGCAGGCAGGTTCTTTACCACTAGCACCACCTGGCGGAGAAGGCAATGGCACCCCACTCCAGTACTCTTGCCTGGAAAATCCCATGGACAGAGGAGCCTGGTGGGCTGCAGTCCATGGGGTCGCGAAGAGTCGGACACGACTGAGCGACTTCACTTTCACTTTTCACTTTCATTCATTGGAGAAGGAAATGGCAACCCACTCCAGTGTTCTTGCCTGGAGAATCCCAGGGACGGCATAGCCTGGTGGGCTGCCGTCTATGGGGTCGCACAGAGTCGGACACGACTGAAGTGACTTAGCAGCAGCAGCACCACCTGGAAGTCCTAATAGCCACCCAGGTAAAAACGAAACAGCAACAACCACAATGATGTCTCCATTTTAATAACTATTTGTGAGAATTGTGTTGAAATATTAGAAAGACTTTCTCACAAGGTAGACATGCTAGTTCAAGTAAAATGTGAAGAAACATGGAAACACTGACATTTTAAAGTGATTTCTATGATCTGATTTTATGAATAACATACAGCATTTAGTGGTCTTATATTTTTGATAACTCATTCATTTTTACTATGAAATCTTTATAGCCAAAAGAAGTCTAATATATCATACATGTTCATTGATTTCTTTGAATGCAAGTCACAGAAAGCAATTCTAGCTGCTCATCCCAACATGAATCTATTGAAAGGATATGGCTTAACTCATAGAACCAGGGGAAACAACTAAGATATTGGCTCAAAAAAGACAATTGTCAGAAGGCCTGCAGGAATCTATAAAGAAGGGACTAATGAGCGGAACTTTTGAATAGTCTCTGCCTTCTTGAAGGTACTTATCGTGTGATTCTATTCAGGTTTAAATATAAAAGACAGAGCAAATAATGCAAATTTACTGATGATCCAAATGGCAGTCCACTCCAGTACTATTGCCTGGAAAATCCCACGAACAGAGGAGCCTGGTAGGCTATAGTCCATGGGGTCGCAGAGAGTCGGACACAACTGAGCGATGTTGGCCATACTGATGATCCCAGAAAGATTGGGTGCACATGGGGAGGGAGAGTGTCTGTTTGGGTTCCCAAAGAGTCTGAGAAAAGAGTTCAAGAGCAAGCACTTTATTTGGGAGCTGCCCCCAAGGAGGTTTACTCAAGAGTGGGGAAGAAAGGCAAGGAAGGGGAAGAAGTCAATAAAAGATGTGTTATCAAAGCAATTTCCATGCTTGGCGACTGAGGTTTACTCTCACAGCGAGAGAGTTTAGTACACACTTTAGAGTTATTTCAACTGAACGATGAGGAAGCTAGGATATTTTCCAGCCATTTCTCTTTACATGGTTGGTTGAAAGCCTCTGGGACATTACGTTGCTGTTGTCCAGTTGCTCAGTTGTGTCTAACTCTTTGTGACCCCATGGACGTCAGCATGCCAGACTTCCCTGTCCTTCACTATCTCCTGGAGCTTGCTCAAGTTCATGTCCATTGAGTCAGTGTTGCTATCCAACCATCTCACCCTCTTTGCCCTCTTCTCCTCCTGCCCTCAATCTCTCCCATCATCAGGGTCTTTTCCAGTGAATTGGCTCGTTGTATCAGGTGGCCAAAGTATTAGAACTTCAGCTTCAGCATCAGTCCGTCCAATGAATATTCAGAACTTATTTCTTTTAGGGTTGACTGGTTTGATCTCCTTGCTGTCCCAGGGACTCTCAAGAGTCTTCTCTAGCACTACAGGTCAAAAACATCAGTTCTTTGGTGCTCAGCTTTCTTTATGGTCCAACTCTCACATCCATACGTGACTACTGGAAAAACCATCAGTCAGTTCAGTTGCTCAGTCATGTCCGACTCTTTGTGACCCCATGAACTGCTGCATGCCAGGCCTCCCTGTCCAGACCCAAACCGATTTTTTTTTTACATCATTTCATTTCCATTTTGCTTTTCACAGTGATACCACAGAGAGTTTTGAACACAGTATGATTTCAGAGAGCTTAATCAATATCCTGATTTTTTTTTCCAGTTACTCCTTCAGTATATTCTCTATCTCCAGTTGCTATTTCAACGCATGGTTGTATAATTCACTTTAAATTATGCTTTGAATTTATTTCTTATTTTGGAATTTTTCATTTTGAGATTAGATAAGACTTACAAAATTGTTGTAAAAATAGCACAAAGAATTCCTGCATACACTTCACCCAGCTTCCCAAAATGTTAACGTCTCACATAACCATAATATAATGATCAGAAACAGGAAGTTAATATTGATATGGTATGCTATTAGCTAATCTATAGTCTTATTCAAATTTTATTAGCTGTCCCACGAATGACATTTTGTGGGGACGAGATTCCAATCGGGATCCCACATTGCATTCAGTTGCCCTGTCTTCCTGGTCTCCCCCATCTGAAGTTCCTTAGCCTTTGTCTGTCTTTCATGGCCTTGACACTTTTGAAGAGTACTGGCCAGTTATTTTGTAGAATGTTCCTCTGCTTTGGTCTGTTTGATATTTTCAGACATACTTTTTCTCTATGAGTTCTCATGTTCAGGTATGTAAGATTTATGTAATTAAACAAGGTTTCTCTATGACTTTAGCATTATAGATTTCTTTACATAGAAACCCCTAAAGAACTTTTTATTCTTAAAAATGTCTTGAAAGGTTCTACTCCCTATAATGGGAACTGAATAGTCACCTGTGTGTGGTAAGTTGCTCAGTCATGTCTGACTCTGTGTGAACCTAAGGGCTGTAGCCCATCAGGCTCCTTTGTCCATGGGATTCTCCAGGCAAGAGCAATGGAGTGGGTTGCCATGCCCTCCTCCAGGGGACCTTCTCGATCTCCGGATTCAACCAGAGTCCCTTAAAGTCTCCTATATTGGCAGGCAGGTTCTTTACCACTAGCACCACCTGGCGGAGAAGGCAATGGCACCCCACTCCAGTACTCTTGCCTGGAAAACCCCATGGACAGAGGAGCCTGGTGGGCTGCAGTCCATGGGGTCGCGAAGAGTCGGACACGACTGAGCGACTTCACTTTCACTTTTCACTTTCATTCATTGGAGAAGGAAATGGCAACCCACTCCAGTGTTCTTGCCTGGAGAATCCCAGGGANCCCACTCCAGTACTCTTGCCTGGAAAATCCCATGGACAGAGGAGCCTGGTGGGCTGCAGTCCATGGGGTCGCGAAGAGTCGGACACGACTGAGCGACTTCACTTTCACTTTTCACTTTCATTCATTGGAGAAGGAAATGGCAACCCACTCCAGTGTTCTTGCCTGGAGAATCCCAGGGACGGCATAGCCTGGTGGGCTGCCGTCTATGGGGTCGCACAGAGTCGGACACGACTGAAGTGACTTAGCAGCAGCAGCACCACCTGGAAGTCCTAATAGCCACCCAGGTAAAAACGAAACAGCAACAACCACAATGATGTCTCCATTTTAATAACTATTTGTGAGAATTGTGTTGAAATATTAGAAAGACTTTCTCACAAGGTAGACATGCTAGTTCAAGTAAAATGTGAAGAAACATGGAAACACTGACATTTTAAAGTGATTTCTATGATCTGATTTTATGAATAACATACAGCATTTAGTGGTCTTATATTTTTGATAACTCATTCATTTTTACTATGAAATCTTTATAGCCAAAAGAAGTCTAATATATCATACATGTTCATTGATTTCTTTGAATGCAAGTCACAGAAAGCAATTCTAGCTGCTCATCCCAACATGAATCTATTGAAAGGATATGGCTTAACTCATAGAACCAGGGGAAACAACTAAGATATTGGCTCAAAAAAGACAGTTGTCAGAAGGCCTGCAGGAATCTATAAAGAAGGGACTAATGAGCGGAACTTTTGAATAGTCTCTGCCTTCTTGAAGGTACTTATCGTGTGATTCTATTCAGGTTTAAATATAAAAGACAGAGCAAATAATGCAAATTTACTGATGATCCAAATGGCAGTCCACTCCAGTACTATTGCCTGGAAAATCCCACGAACAGAGGAGCCTGGTAGGCTATAGTCCATGGGGTCGCAGAGAGTCGGACACAACTGAGCGATGTTGGCCATACTGATGATCCCAGAAAGATTGGGTGCACATGGGGAGGGAGAGTGTCTGTTTGGGTTCCCAAAGAGTCTGAGAAAAGAGTTCAAGAGCAAGCACTTTATTTGGGAGCTGCCCCCAAGGAGGTTTACTCAAGAGTGGGGAAGAAAGGCAAGGAAGGGGAAGAAGTCAATAAAAGATGTGTTATCAAAGCAATTTCCATGCTTGGCGACTGAGGTTTACTCTCACAGCGAGAGAGTTTAGTACACACTTTAGAGTTATTTCAACTGAACGATGAGGAAGCTAGGATATTTTCCAGAAATTTCTCTTTACATGGTTGGTTGAAAGCCTCTGGGACATTACGTTGCTGTTGTCCAGTTGCTCAGTTGTGTCTAACTCTTTGTGACCCCATGGACGTCAGCATGCCAGACTTCCCTGTCCTTCACTATCTCCTGGAGCTTGCTCAAGTTCATGTCCATTGAGTCAGTGTTGCTATCCAACCATCTCACCCTCTTTGCCCTCTTCTCCTCCTGCCCTCAATCTCTCCCATCATCAGGGTCTTTTCCAGTGAATTGGCTCGTTGTATCAGGTGGCCAAAGTATTAGAACTTCAGCTTCAGCATCAGTCCTTCCAATGAATATTCAGAACTTATTTCTTTTAGGGTTGACTGGTTTGATCTCCTTGCTGTCCCAGGGACTCTCAAGAGTCTTCTCTAGCACTACAGGTCAAAAACATCAATTCTTTGGTGCTCAGCTTTCTTTATGGTCCAACTCTCACATCTATACGTGACTACTGGAAAAACCATCAGTCAGTTCAGTTGCTCAGTCATGTCCGACTCTTTGTGACCCCATGAACTGCTGCATGCCAGGCCTCCCTGTCCAGACCCAAACCGGAGTCTACCCAAACCCATGTCCATCGAGTCGGTGATGCCATCCAACCATCTTATCTTGTTGTCCCCTTCTCCTCCTGCCCTCAATCTTTCCCAGCATCAGGGTCTTTTCAGATGAGTCAGCTCTTTGCATGAGGTGGCTAAAGTATTGGAGTTTTAGCTTCAACATCAGTCCTTCCAATGGACACCAAGGACTGATCTCCTTTAGGATGGACTGGTTGGATCTCCTTGCAGTCCAAGGGACTCTCAAGAGTCTTCTCCAACGTCACAGTTCAAAAGCATCGCTTCTTCTGTGCTC
>SJYX01002287.1:0-20741 GCA_006410675.1 Oreotragus oreotragus
TGGGAATATCAGACCACCTGACCTGCCTCTTGAGAAACCTATATGCAGGTCAGGAAGCAACAGTTAGAACTGGACATGGAACAACAGACTAGTTCCAAATAGGAAAAGGAGTACGTCACCCTGCTTATTTAACTTCTATGCAGGGTACATCATGAGAAACGCTGGACTGGAAGAAGCAAAGCTGGAATCAAGATAGCCTGGAGAAATATCAATAACCTCAGATATGCAGATGACACCACCCTGATGGCAGAAAGTGAAGAGGAACTAAAAAGCCTCTTGATGAAAGTGAAAAAGGAGAGTGAAAAAGTTGGCTTAAAGCTCAACATTCAGAAAATTTAAGATCACGGCATCTGGTCCCATCACTTCATGGGAATAGATAGGGAAACAGTGGAAACAGTGGGTGACTTTATTTTTTTGGACTCTAAAATCACTGCAGATGGTGATTGCAGCCATGAAATTAAAAGATGCTTACTCCTTGGAAGGAAAGTTATGACCAACCTAGAGAGCATATTGAAAAGCAGAGACATTACTTTGCCAGCAAAGGTCTGTCTACTCAAGGCTATGGTTTTCCCCGTAGTCATGTGTGAATGTGACAGTTGGACTGTGAAGAAAGGTGAGCGCCAAAGAACTGATGCTTTTGAATTGGGGTGTTGGAGAAGACTGTTGAGAGTCCCTTGGACTGCAAGGAGATCCAACCAGTCCATCCTAAAGATCAGTCCTGGGTGTTCTTTTGAAGGAATGATTGTAAAGCTGAAACTTCAGTACTTTGGCCACCTCATGAGAAGAGTTGACTCATTGGAAAAGACTCTGATTCTGGGAGGGATTGGGGGCAGGAGGAGAAGGGGACAGGGGATGAGATGGCTGGATGGCATCACTGACTTGATGGACGTGAGTTTGAGTGAACTCTGGGAGTTGATGATGGACAGGGAGCCCTGGCGTGCTCCGATTCATGGGGTCACAAAGAGTTGGACACAACTGAGCGAGTGAACTGAACGGAACTGAACGACAGAAAACAGATTAGTGATTGCTTGGGGACATCAAGGAGATGAGGGAAAGGAGGTAGAGATTAGAAAGGAATATAAGAAAACTTCTGGTGGACATGGGTATGTTAATTAAATTAATTGTGGAGATGGTTTCATATATGTTAAAACATGAAACTGTACTCTTTAATGTGTGTCATTTATTATTATGTCAACTATATCATTATAAAGCCATTAATAACTGTAGCAGGTATGATGAATGTTAAAAACAATAGATGAAGGTATAGAAGAAACAAGATTATTTGCATATTATAAAATATTTCCTTTCAAATATTTATTAATTGCAAAGGAGGAAAATAGCAACTTTAAAGTGGAGAAACCTGATAGACACCCACTAAATCAAGTTATCAAGGTTAATATCATCAGTAGTAAGACATATCAAAATCATGCACCACCATTTATAATGCACTGAGAAGGGAAAATCACTTTCAAATATCTGACCCCTAAATTCATAATCTCAACCTGATTAGATAAAACATTAGATAAATTCAAGCTGAGGGACATTAAGAAAAATGCCTGACTAGCTGGTATTCAAAGTGTCAAGGTTATGAAGGGCATGGAGAGATTAAGGAACTCTAACAGATTGGAAGAGACTAGACTAAGAGGACATGAAAATAAGTGTAATGTGGGATCCTGGACTGCATCTTGAAAAGAAAAAGTGTACTAATGGAAAAACTGGTGAAATCACAATAAAATATATAGTTTAATTAATAATACTGCATCAATATTAATTTCTTAGTTTTGATAACAGTATTATACTTATGTGGACGTGAGTTTGAGTGAACTCCGGGAGTTGGTGATAGACAGGGAGGCCTGGTGTGCTGCGATTCATGGGGTTGCAAAGAGTCAGACACGACTGAGCGACTGAACTGAACTGAACTGAAGGTGTTAACATTATGGGAGACTAGGTAAAACTACATGGAAATGCTCTGAACTATTTTTATTATCCTTTTGTTAGTCTATTTCAAAACAAAAAAATTAAAAATAAAAATCAATCATAGATTGAAACAGATGAAGTAGCAGAACTCTTACCTCCTTGTGACCGATCTCTCTTTGGCATCATGACCTACATGACTGCCTGAAAGAGGTGAATGAGAGAATCTGGAGATGAAATGACTGAATGGATGATGGTAGTCTTTGAAGAACTACAGAAACTAGAAGAGGCGATGAGAAACTAGATAATGAATGAAACTTTTTAATTTTTTTGAAAAGGAAAAGAATGTAGAGATCTCAAACTATAAACCGGTCAGGCTTTAAATTGTGCTTTTTAAGCCCTGCACAATTTCTAGAAAGAATTAGTGAACATATAGTTTTATACATGGTTAGAAAGGAAAACAGGGATGAATATGAGTTAGGTCAGTTTCACCAAGGACAAGTCATGTTAGGCTAACCTCAATCATTTCCTGAAAGCATTGCTTGCTTGGCAGATCTGAAAAATACTATACACCTAGTAAATTTGATTTTAATAAGGTATTTGGCAGAGTCACTAAAAGCTTGTGGGCCAAATGGTATAAAATGAGAGCTAGATGACATTTCAAAAGTAATATATATTTATTATTGATAGAATGACTACAGATTTTATGACTCAATGTCCAAGATCTATCTCCTATTAGAATTCTCTACTGGCAGATCAAAAGGCTTCTTCTCTGCAGTCCTATCCAAATAAACATTTTCCATTAACTAGGATGAGGAAACACTTAGATGGAAGGATGGCTGATGGTTGCAGAACAGAATTAGGATCGTAATATCCTTAAAGGAATTTAAAAAATCAGATCAGGTATTGATGAACCTATTTACAGGGAAGGAATGGAGATGCAGATGTATGGAATGGACTTACGGACACAGTGAGGAAAGCGGAGAGTGGGATGAATGGAGAAAGTATCACTGACATATATACATATATACAACCATGTGTAAAATAGATAGCTAGTGATAAGTTGCTGTGTAACTCAGGGAACCAAGTCTGGTGCTCTGTGATGACCTAAAGGGGTAGACTGAGGAAAGGGAGGGAGGCTCAAGATGAAGAGGATACATGTGTAACTATGGCTGGTTTGTGTTGTACAGCAGAAACCAACACAGCATTGTAAAGGAATTTTCCTCCAATTAAAAATAATAAAAAAATAAGATCAAATGGAAGATGGAGGTTTTTCCTTTGGTTAACTTCAAGTTCAGTAAGTTTTGCTGTACAATACAGATGGTATTGGACCAATGGGATCATACTTATCAGACAGTAATAATCAGCCTATATTAGAATGGGGAATTTTGACAAACTGTAAACATTGCCATATTTCATTCATCAAATTTCTTTCATAGAAAAATGAGAATAAGGAAATTCTATCATAAGAATCTTTCTTAAAAAATCATCCTGTACAAATAGAATGAGAGCCAGGATTTCACTTTGACCAGTTTCTGATTGTCTTGGTGAATATGGGGAGAACTAACTCTAGGTTAGTATAATGGACCAGCCACTTTATTAATGTACCATGGCTAAGGCTGGGTGAGAATATTTACACATGCTAATTTGGCACAGTACCACGATGGCAGTAGCATTAGAGCTGGAGGAAATAAACAGAAGACAAATACTAAGTTCTGGTAACAGATGCTGAGCAGTAATTTTCCTATTGTGTCTGAGGTGCTAGCCTTACTTTAATGAAAGCCAGCTCCACTTTCATTTTATATAAAAGGATTCCATCTGAGATTCCATTAGATAAAAGCTTCTTATATTTACAAATAAAGCAACATCTCCCAAATCAATGATCTTTTAAAACATATAAGGATCAGAAGACAAAAGTATCAGGGTCACAGGCTACACACTGATGAATTAACCAGAGAATAATACTAATAAAACCAAATATAACCCAGTAGGCCATGTAATCAGTTTGCCAGGGATTGGCAAAGTTTGTTAAACAGTTTGTTTCAATATCAATCCTTTTTCATCTCATACATTTTTATCTTATAGAGAGATACTGAGGGCCTGAACTGGGATTTTGAGAGTGAGAATAGAGAAAAGAAATATAATTGAGTGATCTGAAATAAGCAAATCTTAGTTATTACGTGGATGTGTGGGGTCTGAGGATAATGCAAGGAGTGTAGGAAAGGGATGGCAAATGAGCACTCATATGACAATTAGAAGATTACTGGTGTCCTCAGTGAGAGCACTTTCAGGAATTTAATAAAAGAGGAAGCCCAGTTTCAGTGGGATGAGAAGTTAATGGGCGGTAACGATGTGAACATTGCAAATATTGTTCTTTTGAATACAATGGATGAGGTGAAAAGGAGAATGAGTTGATATAGCTAGAACAAAAATAGGATCAAATGGGAATTTTTTTAATGACCTAACAAAATTAAACTATGAGGAGAAAAAGCTAATGGAGTGAAACGGAATAAGTAAGAATGAGAGAACTACTAGAGATAGCTGGAGACTATTCTACCAGTACATCCTTAGGGAAAATGTTTTGCCCACAGCTCTTGATACAGGTGACTAGCTATATAGCAGGCATATGATTAGTTAATGACCCCACTCCAGTACTCTTGCCTGGAAAATCCCATGGACAGAGGAGCCTGGTAGGCTGCAGTCCATAGGGTCGCTAGAGTCGGACACGACTGAGTGATTTCACTTTCACGCATTGGAGAAGGAAATGGCAAACCACTCCAGTGTTCTTGCCTGGAGAATCCCAGGGACGGGGGTGCCTGGTGGGCTGCCATCTATGGGGTTGCACAGAGTTGGACACAACTGAAGCGACTTAGCAGCAGTAGCAGCAGCATTAAGAAAAAATGACTTGAACCAATTGGATTCTCTTTGTCAGGAGGATGAACAAAGAAATATGGAAATAATTGTTTGATTAGCAGTAGAAACTCAGATGAAAGAGTAATGATTAAAAAAACCCAGAAGGAATAGCAGAGCAGTAATAAGTTAGATAAAAATAAAACTATGAGTAGATAATGGAAGCATTTATTAGGTAGAGCATGAGGAAGTTAGACGTTAGAGACACAGAAGAGAACAGAGATGTATGGGAGAGGCAGAGGTTCCAAGAGAGGCCATGTCCCTCTAAAGGAGTGACAAAGAGAGCTGGTTTGGTATCTGATAGATTTCCAGTTATGGCTCACTGATATCTTACAGTAACTCATCTTTTCTCTTAATATGAATGGGTTTCTGTACCTTGAATTCCAAACTCCAATACTAAGACAAGGACTAAAAGCAAAGGAATGGAAGAGATAAGAGACAAGTGAAAAGGGTTGCTTTGCACAGCAGGTGAAAATCCAATACTCAGTGATCCAAAGAAAGAAATGACACAGGTTGATGCAGGAGTTGGAAGGAAGTCCATAGTTTAAACATTCTTCAAAAACAATAAAGATTAAAATTAAATGAGTTAAGCATCCAGCTAAAGAAGTCTGAAAAGAGCCCAAAGCTCAGGGAAACACGAAGGAAGGAAATATAAACACAGGGGCAGGTGATGCAGAGAACAACATCAACAACCTCCGTAACAGTAACAAACAAGAACAGCAAACTGAAAGCTGATTATCTGAAAAGATTACTTCAATAAGCAGACTTTGGACAAGACAGAAAAAAGACAAAAGAGAATGTGCAAAGAAAACACAGAATGAAAAAGCGGAAATAACTACAGACACGAGATTTAAAAAGGACTACTATGAACAAATATTTATTAAAATATTTGAAAAGAGATGAAGTAAATTCCCAGGAAAATATAAAATATTGTAACTGTTACAAGAAGAAATAGAGAGCCTGAATAAGTAATACAGAAATTGAAGTAATAGTCAAAGGGCACCCCTCTGAAGAAACCCCTCTGGGGTTATTTTAACCCCAGGACCAGAAAGCTATGCTGATAGGTTCAAACACATTTTAAGACATATAGAACTTTATTTCACATAGTTGTATCCAGAAAATATAAAAAGAGCAAAGGCTACCCTTGTTATTTATGAAGCTAATATAATTTTAGCTAACAAGATAAAAGCACACTGCAAAAAACAATCTAGCTGCTTGATGAATTTAGTATGGAATAAAAGCAAAAATATGACCTCACATGTTTATTAATACAAAAATGCATTTGTTATTTTGTAAAAGATTTTTAACATGCAGCAGTAAAAGTATAAATAATATACTAGACAGTAATTAGTTAATATTGCCTAAATGCCTGCCTTAAAGTTAGAAGCACAACCTTCCCCTTCCAAGTCAAAACTACAGTGCATCCTCAGCGGATCCTCAGCATCCTCAACAACTCCTTTCTTACTTTCAATCTGCCAGCCTCCCCTCCTCTGCCATCACTGCTACTAATCCCTCATGTGTGTCAGGTTGAACATGAACTTTAGAACATCTGCTGCATTTGTAGTTCATCTCGGAGGAGGCTGAACTTTTTCTTTTAAAGCCGGTGAACTTCTGAGACTAAGAAAATCAGATTTCCCAAACTGGGATGAAAGTGAGAAGAAATCAGAATCCTGGACAAAGAGACATCTCTGCCTTTGGTGCTCCGAATCTGGTACATCTGGTTAACCTGTTAGGATAACTTAGAAGCACTGGTTTATAATGCATAGGAATCAATGAAATGAGCAGTTTGTTGTTTTGACTGCTGGGGGTGCACAATCTGTTTCTCATGGTTTCAGCATCTACTCCCTGCTATTCTGTGAAGAGGACATAAGGGGTAGTAATGCCTTTGGATTAGGGAGATGTAAACCACAGACCACATTACTTTTCTATTTTGTTATTTTAACTAGTTAGGGGAAGAAAAAGTTTGGGTACTGTACTTTTCTTAATTTCAAATTTTTGACTCTCAAGGTGGGGATTTCTTTCTTTTTTCCAAAATTTTTTTATTTTGAATTGTGGTATAGCCAATTAGCAATGTTGTGATAGTTTCATGTGAACAGTGAAGGGACTCATTCATACATATAATGCCATACATATATGGCAACCCACTCCAGTACTCTTGTCTAGAAAATTCCATGGATGGAGGAGCCTGGTGGGCTACAGTCCTCTTTATTAATGTACCATGGCTAAGGCTGGGTGAGAATATTTACACATGCTAATTTGGCACAGTACCACGATGGCAGTAGCATTAGAGCTGGAGGAAATAAACAGAAGACAAATACTAAGTTCTGGTAACAGATGCTGAGCAGTAATTTTCCTATTGTGTCTGAGGTGCTAGCCTTACTTTAATGAAAGCCAGCTCCACTTTCATTTTATATAAAAGGATTCCATCTGAGATTCCATTAGATAAAAGCTTCTTATATTTACAAATAAAGCAACATCTCCCAAATCAATGATCTTTTAAAACATATAAGGATCAGAAGACAAAAGTATCAGGGTCACAGGCTACACACTGATGAATTAACCAGAGAATAATACTAATAAAACCAAATATAACCCAGTAGGCCATGTAATCAGTTTGCCAGGGATTGGCAAAGTTTGTTAAACAGTTTGTTTCAATATCAATCCTTTTTCATCTCATACATTTTTATCTTATAGAGAGATACTGAGGGCCTGAACTGGGATTTTGAGAGTGAGAATAGAGAAAAGAAATATAATTGAGTGATCTGAAATAAGCAAATCTTAGTTATTACATGGATGTGTGGGGTCTGAGGATAATGCAAGGAGTGTAGGAAAGGGATGGCAAATGAGCACTCATATGACAATTAGAAGATTACTGGTGTCCTCAGTGAGAGCACTTTCAGGAATTTAATAAAAGAGGAAGCCCAGTTTCAGTGGGATGAGAAGTTAATGGGCGGTAACGATGTGAACATTGCAAATATTGTTCTTTTGAATACAATGGATGAGGTGAAAAGGAGAATGAGTTGATATAGCTAGAACAAAAATAGGATCAAATGGGAATTTTTTTAATGACCTAACAAAATTAAACTATGAGGAGAAAAAGCTAATGGAGTGAAACGGAATAAGTAAGAATGAGAGAACTACTAGAGATAGCTGGAGACTATTCTACCAGTACATCCTTAGGGAAAATGTTTTGCCCACAGCTCTTGATACAGGTGACTAGCTATATAGCAGGCATATGATTAGTTAATGACCCCACTCCAGTACTCTTGCCTGGAAAATCCCATGGACAGAGGAGCCTGGTAGGCTGCAGTCCATAGGGTCGCTAGAGTCGGACACGACTGAGTGATTTCACTTTCACGCATTGGAGAAGGAAATGGCAAACCACTCCAGTGTTCTTGCCTGGAGAATCCCAGGGACGGGGGTGCCTGGTGGGCTGCCATCTATGGGGTTGCACAGAGTTGGACACAACTGAAGCGACTTAGCAGCAGTAGCAGCAGCATTAAGAAAAAATGACTTGAACCAATTGGATTCTCTTTGTCAGGAGGATGAACAAAGAAATATGGAAATAATTGTTTGATTAGCAGTAGAAACTCAGATGAAAGAGTAATGATTAAAAAAACCCAGAAGGAATAGCAGAGCAGTAATAAGTTAGATAAAAATAAAACTATGAGTAGATAATGGAAGCATTTATTAGGTAGAGCATGAGGAAGTTAGACGTTAGAGACACAGAAGAGAACAGAGATGTATGGGAGAGGCAGAGGTTCCAAGAGAGGCCATGTCCCTCTAAAGGAGTGACAAAGAGAGCTGGTTTGGTATCTGATAGATTTCCAGTTATGGCTCACTGATATCTTACAGTAACTCATCTTTTCTCTTAATATGAATGGGTTTCTGTACCTTGAATTCCAAACTCCAATACTAAGACAAGGACTAAAAGCAAAGGAATGGAAGAGATAAGAGACAAGTGAAAAGGGTTGCTTTGCACAGCAGGTGAAAATCCAATACTCAGTGATCCAAAGAAAGAAATGACACAGGTTGATGCAGGAGTTGGAAGGAAGTCCATAGTTTAAACATTCTTCAAAAACAATAAAGATTAAAATTAAATGAGTTAAGCATCCAGCTAAAGAAGTCTGAAAAGAGCCCAAAGCTCAGGGAAACACGAAGGAAGGAAATATAAACACAGGGGCAGGTGATGCAGAGAACAACATCAACAACCTCCGTAACAGTAACAAACAAGAACAGCAAACTGAAAGCTGATTATCTGAAAAGATTACTTCAATAAGCAGACTTTGGACAAGACAGAAAAAAGACAAAAGAGAATGTGCAAAGAAAACACAGAATGAAAAAGCGGAAATAACTACAGACACGAGATTTAAAAAGGACTACTATGAACAAATATTTATTAAAATATTTGAAAAGAGATGAAGTAAATTCCCAGGAAAATATAAAATATTGTAACTGTTACAAGAAGAAATAGAGAGCCTGAATAAGTAATACAGAAATTGAAGTAATAGTCAAAGGGCACCCCTCTGAAGAAACCCCTCTGGGGTTATTTTAACCCCAGGACCAGAAAGCTATGCTGATAGGTTCAAACACATTTTAAGACATATAGAACTTTATTTCACATAGTTGTATCCAGAAAATATAAAAAGAGCAAAGGCTACCCTTGTTATTTATGAAGCTAATATAATTTTAGCTAACAAGATAAAAGCACACTGCAAAAAACAATCTAGCTGCTTGATGAATTTAGTATGGAATAAAAGCAAAAATATGACCTCACATGTTTATTAATACAAAAATGCATTTGTTATTTTGTAAAAGATTTTTAACATGCAGCAGTAAAAGTATAAATAATATACTAGACAGTAATTAGTTAATATTGCCTAAATGCCTGCCTTAAAGTTAGAAGCACAACCTTCCCCTTCCAAGTCAAAACTACAGTGCATCCTCAGCGGATCCTCAGCATCCTCAACAACTCCTTTCTTACTTTCAATCTGCCAGCCTCCCCTCCTCTGCCATCACTGCTACTAATCCCTCATGTGTGTCAGGTTGAACATGAACTTTAGAACATCTGCTGCATTTGTAGTTCATCTCGGAGGAGGCTGAACTTTTTCTTTTAAAGCCGGTGAACTTCTGAGACTAAGAAAATCAGATTTCCCAAACTGGGATGAAAGTGAGAAGAAATCAGAATCCTGGACAAAGAGACATCTCTGCCTTTGGTGCTCCGAATCTGGTACATCTGGTTAACCTGTTAGGATAACTTAGAAGCACTGGTTTATAATGCATAGGAATCAATGAAATGAGCAGTTTGTTGTTTTGACTGCTGGGGGTGCACAATCTGTTTCTCATGGTTTCAGCATCTACTCCCTGCTATTCTGTGAAGAGGACATAAGGGGTAGTAATGCCTTTGGATTAGGGAGATGTAAACCACAGACCACATTACTTTTCTATTTTGTTATTTTAACTAGTTAGGGGAAGAAAAAGTTTGGGTACTGTACTTTTCTTAATTTCAAATTTTTGACTCTCAAGGTGGGGATTTCTTTCTTTTTTCCAAAATTTTTTTATTTTGAATTGTGGTATAGCCAATTAGCAATGTTGTGATAGTTTCATGTGAACAGTGAAGGGACTCATTCATACATATAATGCCATACATATATGGCAACCCACTCCAGTACTCTTGTCTAGAAAATTCCATGGATGGAGGAGCCTGGTGGGCTACAGTCCATGGGGTCATGAAGAGTCGGACACAACTGAGTGACTTCACGACGACTCTCCCCCAAACTCCCTGGAGGTGATTTATTTCTTTATGTTAGTATCACAGGGATTGAAGAGGAGATTCTAAAAACTATGGAAAACAGATTAGGTAGACATACTTTTAAAAAGATAACATAGGAATATTCTTCACGGATTGTCAAACTTCTTAATGCTCTAAAACATGCTGATGGTTTGCTTTTTCTTTTTTCCAGAAACTCTTACAGAGTGAGAGCTGAATAAGTGGCAAGAAGGTCTTTATCTTTATCTCCCTTCATCTCTGTCTAACAAAAAGGATATCAAAAGGCTTGTAGCCTATCAGGTTTCTGGAGCTAACTAAATCCCAGTAATTCAGAGTTAAAAATTAAATTTAGAAATATACCATAACTCCTAGTCGAGAATTACAGGCTGTACTTAAGAGGCTGAAAGGAAGTGAATTTTTCTGAACTTAGTTAAAAAAGGACTTTAATGTGCAGTTACACTGAATGAAAGAATGAAAGTGAATCTTTCATTGTAAAACATTATCCTGCAAGTTAATACTGAACTTAAATATTTCTTTAAATAAATCAATAGATAGTACTTCCTACACTGATTGTAATGAGAAAGAAAGGGACAGATTTTTACAAATGCTATCTATACTCTATACCTGACAAACGGCAGCTATTGGCTGTAAAGGAAGAAAAGAACTTCCTTGGGTAAACTAGTATAGAGAAGACCATTTAGCTCAGAGCCAGAGCTGAGGCCACTTTGCCTTGGTTTAAGATGCTGTCTGATTTAAACCAAGGTATAAAAGTGCTGTAATGCAAATGTAATATAACATCATTAAGCAGTAACTTGAAAAGATGTTCAACATTTCTGTCATCAAAGAAATGCAAATCAAAAGCACAATGAGAAATCACCTCATATCTGTCAGAATGGGTATTATCAAAATGACAATTTTGCAATATAAATAAATACTGAATAATGCTGTATACTTGAAACTAATATATTACATATTAATTATATGTCAATAACAGTAATAATTTGGAAGATGAAACATACCAAAAAAGGCAGAGAACAAAAGTTTTTTCAGTTCTCCGGCTATAGTGTACATTAGTGGTTCCGGTGCTGTAGAGTACTTAAGAATCATTAGTGATACTTGTTAAAATGCAGATGTGCAGGCCAGATTCGACAGTACTCTGACTGAGAAACTATAGGGTAGCCTTTAGGCATCTGCATTTTTTAACAAGCATTTCCACTTCAAAGTGGAAGTCTAAATGCAACATACTGAAAAACACTGGTCTAAAATATAAAAAAAGGGAAATAATCCTATTTGGCAGTTCCCCAGTTGATTTTGTTAATAAAAACCAATCAAATCCCATAACAAAGATTTGGAGTTTGGAATTATGCTATGTTACTGTGTACTGCCTACATTGCTCTTATTACAGAAATAGCTATGGTTATAATAAAATGTTATATATCATGTTTTTCAGAAAACCAGAAAATCTTTGTAATATAAAATTTTCTCCATATTACTAGAATATTCACAATATTTTTTTTATATTCAGAAGCAAACCAATGAAGAAATTTCTACTTTGTGAGCAAAAATTAAACAGAAATTTATATAACATATATATCAGACTAAGGGAGGCTTACAGTAAAAAATTGTTAAATGTTCTATTTGTTTTTCAATATTTCAATACATCAGAGAACTGAAAAAAATTAGATACATAAAAGGTCAATAGAAATAATCTTTTAGAGAATACATATTATTATCTATATACTTTGAACAAATGTAAAACCTAAGACAAATGAATATTAACTTATCTGTTTTCAGAATAGTGATTTGTAAATATTTGCTTTTATCTGACAAATTTACCAATATATCTATTAGGTTTCAGGCTACTAAGCTTTGATAAGATACAGACTAACTGAAGAAATGTCTATTGTAAGAGCATTTGGATGCTTCCATTAATTCTTCAATTCAGTTCAGTTCAGTTGCTCAGTCATGTCCGACTCTTTGCGACCCCATGAATCACAGCCACACCAGGCCTCCTTGTCCATCACCATCTCCCGGAGTTCACTCAGACTCATGTCCATCCAGTCAGTGATGCCATCCAGCCATCTCATCCTCTATTGTCCCCCTTTCCTCCTGCCTCCAATCTCTTCCAGCATCAGCGTCTTTTCCAATGTGCTGCACTCAATTTGTCAGCAAATTTGGAAAACTCAGCAGTGGCCACCAGTCCCAAAGAAAGGCAATGCCAAAGAATGCTGAAACTACCGCATAATTGCACTCATCTCACACACTAGTAAAGTAATGCTCAAAATTCTCCATTAATTCTTACATGCTTATTAATATCAGGCAGGTTGAACATATTAGATGAAAATGCTGTCTGCTGTTAAGAAATGCTTTTTGTTTAAGGTGACCCCCAAAATGCATTACTGGTGAAATATATGATGTCAAAAGAAAAGCATTCTAGAGTTAAAAGATTACTTTCAGGCAGGAAAAAGATTTAAATAGTATCAGTTCAGTTCAGTCCCTCAGTCGTGTCCGACTCTTTGCGACCCCATGAACCGCAGCACGCCAGGCCTCCCTGTCTATCGCCAACTCCCGGAGTTCACCCAAACCCATGCCCATTGAGTTGGTGATGCCATTCAACAATCTCATCCTCTGTTGTCCCCTTCTCCTCCTGCCCCCAATCCCTCTCAGCATCAGAGTCTGTTCCAGTGAGTCAACTCTTCCTATGAGGTGGCCAAAGTATTGGAGTTTCAGCTTTAGCATCAGTCCTTCCAAAGAACACCCGGGCTGATTTCCTTTAGGATGGACTGGTTGGATCTCCTTGTAGTCCAAGGGACTCTCAAGAGTCTTCTCCAACTCCACAGTTCAAAAGCATCAATTCTTTGGTGCTCAGTCTTCTTCACAGTCCAACTCTCACATCCATACATGACCACTGGAAAAACCATAGCCTTGACTAGACAGACCTTTGTTGGCAAAGTAATGTCTCTGCTTTTTAATGTGCTGTCTAAGTTGGTCATAACTTTTCTTCCAAAGAGTAAGTGTCTTTTAATTTCATGGCTGCAATCACCATCTTCAGTGATTTTGGAGCCCCCCAAAATAAAGTCTGACACTGTTTCCACTGTTTCTGTTGGATCTCCTTGTAGTCCAAGGGACTCTCAAGAGTCTTCTCCAACTCCACAGTTCAAAAGCATCAATTCTTTGGTGCTCAGTCTTCTTCACAGTCCAACTCTCACATCCATACATGACCACTGGAAAAACCATAGCCTTGACTAGACAGACCTTTGTTGGCAAAGTAATGTCTCTGCTTTTTAATGTGCTGTCTAAGTTGGTCATAACTTTTCTTCCAAAGAGTAAGTGTCTTTTAATTTCATGGCTGCAATCACCATCTTCAGTGATTTTGGAGCCCCCCAAAATAAAGTCTGACACTGTTTCCACTGTTTCTTCATCTATTTGCCATGAAATGATGGGACCAGATGTCATGATCTTACTTTTCTGAATGTTGAGCTTTAAGCCAATGTTTTCATTCTCCACTTTCACTTTCATCAAGAGGCTCTTTAGTTCTTCTTCACTTTCTGCCATAAGGGTGATGTCATCTCCATATCTGAGGTAATTAATCTTTCTCCTGGCAATCTTGATTCTGGGCTTCATCCAGCCCAGTGTTTCTCATGATGTACTCTGCATAGAAGTTAAATAAGCAGTGTGACAATATACAGCCTTGACGTACTCCTTTTCCTATTTGGAACCAGTCTGTCGTGCCATGTCCAATTCTAACTGCTGCTTCCTGATCTGCATACAGACTTCTCAGGAGGCAGGTCAGGTGGTCTGGTATTCCCATCTCTTTCAGAATTTTGCAGAGTTTATTGTGATCCACATAGGCATAGGCTTTGGCATAGTCAATAAAGTAGAAATAGATGTTTTTCTGGAACTCTCTTGCTTTTTTGATGATCCACCAGATGTTGGCAATTTGATCTCTGGTTCCTCTGCCTTTTCTAAATTTAGCTTGAACATCTGGAAGTTCACAGTTTGCATACTGTTGAAGCCTGGCTTGGAGAATTTTGAGCATTACTTTGCTAGCGTGTGAAATGAGTGCAATTGTGTGGTAGTTTGAGCATTCTTTGGCATTGCCTTTCTTTGGGATTGGAATGAAAACTAACCTTTTCCAGTCCTGTGGTCACTGCTGAGTTTTCCAAATTTGCTGGCATATTGAGTGCAACATTTTCACAGCATCTTGTTTTAGGATCTGAAATAGCTCCAATGGAATTCTATCACCTCCACTAGCTTTGTTCGTAGTGATGCTTTCTAAGGCCCACTTGACTTCACATTCCAGGATGTCTGGCTCTAGATGAGTAATCACCATTGTGATTATCTGGGTTGTGAAGATCTTTTCTGTACAGTTCTTCTATGTAGTCTTGCCGCCTCTTCTTAATATCTTCTGCTTCTGTTAAGTCCATGCCGTTTCTGTCCTTTATCGAGCCCATATTTGCATGAAATATTCCCTTGGTATCTGTAATTTTCTTGAAGAGATCTCTAGTCTTTCTAATCCTATTGTTTTCCTCTATTTCTTTACACTGATCACTGAGGAAGGCTCTTATCTTTCCTTGCTATTCTTTGCAACTCTGCATTCAAATGCTTTATTAGAGAAATATAAAAAGGAATTCTAAGAGAGGTTAATATAAGTAGATATTCCCCAAATTCTTTAAAACACTGTTATAGTTTTTCTCTGGAATCACATTGATGTATGTGAATCTAGTATATTATTTTAACTTTCCACTGAGATCTTTACTGTTGTCAAAAAAGTTTACAATTTTTTAACAGAGATCTCGTGTACTTTTGTTCATTTTATTTCTGTGTACTTTTAGTCTTTGTGGTTGTAGTAAATAGCATGTTTTTAAACTTTTTCTTTTAATGTTAGAAATTCAATTTTTTTGTATAGGGATTTTATAGTCAGTCTCCTTGCTAAACTCTCATATTATTTTTAACAGCTTGTCTGTTAATTATTTTGAGTTTTCCATGTAGACAATCATGTCATCTACAAATGAGCACAGTTTTATTTCTCCATTTTAAATGCTTGCTTGTACTTGATACTTCTTTTCTGTTCTTGCTGCGGGGACTTTGACCTCCACTACAATGTTAGATTCTCTTGGTCTAATTTTAAAGAAAATGTCTATATTACATTGGTAAGAATAAAATTTGCTGCATATTTTTGATAGATACCTTTTATCAAGAAAATCCCATGGACAGAGGAGCCTTGTGGGCTATAGTCCATAGGATTGCAAAGACTGAGCAACTAACACTTTTTCACACTTTATCAACTTAGGGTATCTTCCCTTTTATTCCAATTTCATGAAGAGGGTTTTTTTTTTTTTTTCTCCCGTAATTTAGGTGAATGAGCAAACTAAAATTTTTAAAAATCTATTGAGATGACTACATTTTTTTCTCCTTTAATCAGTTAATATGCTAAATGACACATACAGATTTTTCTCTCTAATTTTAAACCATACTCACATTCTTTTGATATCCTTCTTAGTCCTGATGGATTTTTTTTGTTTTTATACATTGTTGTATTCAGTTTACTAATGTTTTAAGATTTGATATTAATATTTATGAGTGAGAATGAATTGTACTTTTATTTTCTCTTGCTGCCTTTGTCTGGTTTGGATATTAAGATTTTGATATAGATGTGTCTGCTAAGGTTGGGGGTATTTCTTTTTTTTCTATTCTCTGAAATAGTGTATAAGTTTGAAATGACTTTTTTTTTTTTTTTTTAAAGAAATGTNTTTGTCTGGTTTGGATATTAAGATTTTGATATAGATGTGTCTGCTAAGGTTGGGGGTATTTCTTTTTTTTCTATTCTCTGAAATAGTGTATAAGTTTGAAATGACTTTTTTTTTTTTTTTTTAAAGAAATGTCACAGGTCAGTTGTAACTCTGCCAGAGCAGTGGTTTTTTTAAAAATTTTTAATGAAAAGGTTTTAACAAAGTATTTAATTCTTTAATGATTACAAGATTATTTTGGCTTTCAATTTGTTTGAGTCATTTCTGGTAAACTGTAATTTGTAGCAATTTGTATATTTTACCCGTTTCCAAAACTTATTGGTATAAAGCTATTATAGCATTTTCTTACCTCCCTTAATCTCTACTTGATTTTAAGGTGTGTACCTTAAAAAAAAACTAATAATACCATTTATTTTTACTTTTTCTCTTTAATTTTAACTGATTAAACTTCCAGAAGTTTATGTTTTGTAGGTCTTTTAAAAGAAGGAATTTCAGGCTTTGTTGACCCTACCTACTAAATACATACTTTCTATTTCATTTATTTCTGCTCTTTGTTATCTCATTCTTACTTTTTGTTTCTAAAGCTAATGTTCATTTTCTAACTCATTAAATTGGAAGGAAGACCAGGTCATCAGTTATCAACTTCCCTCCTTTTCTAAGGTCTTTTTCTCTAAATGTAATAAGCATTTAAGGTTATGTATCCTGTACATTTGATGTTTAGTTTTTGTCCAGTTAGGATTATTTCATTTTTGTTTCATGAGTTATTCAAAGATCTTTTTCCTTTAAATTTCCAAATGTATAATCATTAAAAAATTTATCCTCTAGCTATTGACTGTTATTTATATGTCAGAAGATGTGCTCTGTAAGATAATTCTCTGAAATTTATTGACAATTTGTGGTTAAAAACATGACCAATTTTTTAAAATGACTAATCACTTGAGAAGAATGCATACTGCCTAATTATTGGGTACCCAGTTCAAACAGTCAAATGTATGTTAAAATTTATTATGAGTCTGAATTGATATATTTCTTCCTCTGGTTTTATTGAATTCCAATATATTTTGAACTCATGTTTTTATGGGCATAGAGGATTAACACTATTACATATATTTTTTCCTTTTATCTCTTTAGTTTGCCCTGATTGTCTGAAAGTTTAGGCATGTCAGTTCTCTAATACTTGTTTTTGTTTAAATTTCACTCATTTCTCTCACTCCCCAAACTCTACCTCATGCAAGCACCAATCTGTTTTCTACATTTATGATCTTAATTTTTTTTTTTAGGATTCCACGTATCAGTGAGATCATTCAGTATCTGTCTTTCTCTGACTTATTTCACTTAGCATTATACCCTTCAGCTCCATCCACGTTGGCTCAAATGGCAAGACTGCATTCTTTTTTATGGTGGAATAATATTCCATTGTGTGTGTGTATATATATGTGTGTGTGTGTATATATATATACACACCACATTTTCTTTATCCATTCACCCACTGATGGACACTTAGGTTGTTTTCATCTTTTGGCTACTGTAACTAATGCTGCAGTGAACATGGGGGTGCATATATCTTTTCAAATGAATGTTTACACTTTCTCCAAATAAATACTCAATAGGGGAACTGCTAAATCATTTGGTAATTCTATTTTTAATTTTTTGAGGAACTTCCATACTGTTTTCTGTAGTGGCTGCATCAATTTACACTCCTATGAACAGTGCATAAGGGTTCCATTTTCCCCACGTTAGTCAACATATTATTTCTTGTCTCTGATGACGGTCATTCTAACAGGCATGAGGTGATATGTCACTGTGGTTTTGACTTGCATTTCTTTGTATATTAATGACAAAAAGAGAAAATGAAGTCACTCAGTCGCGTCCAACTCTTTGCAATCCCATGGACTGTAGCCCACCAGGCTCCTCTGTCCATGGGGATTCTCCAGGCAACAATACTGGAGTGGGTTGCCATTTCCTTCTTCAGGGGATCTTCCTGACCCAGGAATTGAACCCAGGTCTCCCATGTTGCGGGCAGACTCTTTACCCTCTGAGTTACCAGGGAAGCCCATATTAATGATGTTGAGCATCTTTTCATGTACTTGCTGGTCATCTCTATGTCTTCTTGGGAAAAATGTCTATTGATCTTCCAATTGATCTTCCTCTCAATTTTTTCTTTTTAATTTTGAAAAATGTGTGCTACTGAGTTCTTGTACATTTGTACCTTATCAGATGTAAGAGTTCCAATAATTTTCTCCCATTCAGTAAGTTACATTTTTGTTTCGTTGATGGCACGTTATGGTGAATAGGAGATTTTTAGTTTTATGTAGTTCCCCTTGTTTATTTTTGCTTTTGTTGTGCAGTTTTTAAGTGTTAAATTCAACAAATCATTGCCAAGATCTACGTCAAGGAGCTTATTGTTTATGTCAACTTCTTGGAATTTTTATGGTGCCAAGTCTTGCAATCAAGTATTTAATCTGAGTTAATTTTTGTGTATGGTGAAAGATAGTGGCCCAGTTTCATTCTTCTTCATGTAACTGTCCAATTTTTCCAACACCATCTATTGAATAGACTGTCCTTACCCATTGCATATTCCTGGCTCCTTTATTGTAAATTAATTGACCATACACGCATGGATATATTTCTGGGACCTTTATTCTGTTCCATTGATCTCCACGGCTGTTAAAAAACACAATGTGCTAATACCACATTGTTTTAACTACCACAGCTTTGTAACAGAGTTTGAAACCAGGGAGCATGCTATATATCTTTCTAGTGAATTTAACCTTTCCTTATTATGTAGTGACTATCTCTAGCCATGCCTGTCACATTAAAATTGCCCCAGCTTTTGTTTGGTGTTTGCCCAGCATAACTTTCTACTATGCTTTTATTTTCAACTTTTTCAAGTCTTTATGTTTTCAGAGTGTCACTGATTGTAATTGCTAATGTATTTAGAGTGTTTCAACTGCCCTACACCTTTTGCTTTCTGTTGGTCTCACTTGTTTCTATTTTTTTTAAAATAAAGAAAATAAATTTATATTAAAAAATAACTTTTTCTCTTAAAAATTGATTGTTAGACAGTTCTTGTTTGGAACTATTTCTGCTTTCTCCCTTCTATTGGACTGGACATCATGCACTTTTATTTTTTTTTGCAGTCCTGAGTGGCTTGTTGTATTTTATTCCTAACCAGGGATCAAATCCTGGCTCTGGCAGTGAAGGTGCCAAGTCCCAACCACTGGACTTACAGGGAAATCCCCTACACAACTCTTTTAATTTCCTTTGAAATTTTACTCTGCATACTGGTAATCCCTGCTGTAGTCCTCCCCAGGCTTTTATGTTATTATTGTCTAATACTACATTCCATTTTCTTCAACCTCTGAAACTTTAAATAATATCTATTATCACTACTACTAGAATGGTATTATTAAATAGATCTTATTGGATTTATTCACCAATTTTTTTCACTAATCACTCCTTCTAGCATAATATATTTGCCTTTGAAATTATTTCCTTTTTTCCTGTCATTTTACTGATTTTTTTTTCTTAGTTTCCTTTTAGAAGTTTCTTTAGTTTATGTCTGTTGATGGTGAACTCTGCCTTTGGTTTTCTACCTTTTTTTTTAAGAACTTCAGCTTGAAAAAAAGTATTGTTAGGCACACAATTTTAGATTGACAAGTATTTTCTCTCAGCACTTTAAAGATACTCCATTGATTTCTAGCTTCCATTGCTTCTTCTGAGGGGTCTGTCGTCCCTTTCATTATTTCTTTTCAGGTGATGTGTTTTTATCCCTCCAGGCTGCTTTTAGTATCTTTTCTTGTCTTTGATATCTTACAATTTTAACATATAATCTCAAGCTATGGATTTCTTTTTATTTTTCTTGCCTGTTATATTTTGTGTTTCTGCTATCTGTAGACTCTATTCTTCACCATTTCTGAAAATTTATCAGTTATTAGCTCTTCAAATATTGTCTGACCTTCATTTCCTCTATTTTCTCTGTGGGAAACTTTGATTAGTCTCAACATTGTCTATTTAAGCCTCCGAATTTCTGCCTTTATTTCATGTTTTTTATGTATTTGCTTTTCTCATGTATTCTGTCAGTTTAAAACAAAACATCTCATCTAATGCACCAATTCTCCCTTCAGCTGTGTTCAGACACGCATAACCCATTCTCCCAACAATTTGTTTATTGACTATTTATTTGCTTACATTTTTAATTTTTGGCTATGTTGGGTCTTTGTTGCCAGGTGGGCTTTGCTCTAGTTGTAGTAAGTGGGGGCTATGCTCTAGCTGCAGTGCACGAGCCTCTCATCATGGTGGCTTCTCTTGTTGCACAGCATGGGCTTTAGGGCGTGTGGGCTTCAGTAATTGTGGCACATGGGCTCAGTAGTAGTGGTTCCTGGGCTCTAAAGAAC